>WBZZ01005119.1:55000-93198 GCA_019918135.1 Paulinella micropora
TTTGACGAATTCACCGATTATTTAGTTGATGCGGATGTCGTATCTTTATACCCAACAGCGATGCTTAATTTATTCATGGTTGGAGAAATTAAACAGGCTATCGCGCCATTTGATTATAATAATCTTCCTATCGGTATTTACAATATTGATTATATCTCACCAAAAGACATATTACATTCAAGAATAGGGCAGAGAAATAAAATGGGCTCATTAAAGTGGAATTTAGCGGATATGAAAGACCAATGGCTCACAAGTGTTGATATTGAAGATATGATTAAGGAGGGCTACGATATAACAATTCATAAAGGATACTATACAGAGGAGGCAGAACCAGTTTTCAAAGAATACATACTGGAAATGTTTAAGGCGAAAGAAAATAGCGAAAAAGGCACACCGCAATATTTACTAGCCAAACTATTTATGAATTCGTTATACGGAAAGATGATACAGCGACCTATCCCAACAGAAGCAGAATATATTAAATCAAATGAGGAGTATTGGAAATTTTGGACGAAAAATTATATATCCGATGTGGTGGAATTCCTAGAAATGAAGTAATAATTGAAGAGAGCATAACCAAACCTTCTCACTACGGGGCTTTCATTCTAGCATATAGCAGGCGCATTATGTATAACTACATAAAAGAGGCTAATCCAAATAAAGACATAGAGGCTGATTTCTATTACACCGATACTGATAGTCTAGTGTTGCATGTTAGGTTCGCCAAACTAATCAAAAGGCTTGGTGATAAATCTCTCGGAGGAATAACAGATGACTTAGGAGATTGCTGTAAGATAATAAGAGGAATATGGATTGCTCCTAAATTGTATATGTTAGAATTTACAACGAATGAAGCATTTCTACCTTACCTTACTAAGAATGACTTGAAACATAAAGACAAAGGTGTTCATATAATTGAATGCTACGAAAACGAAGGAGTAAAAAAGAGATACTACCACCTTAGAGGTAAGGGGTTGAATTCAAAGGGGCTAAATCCAGAAGTATATGAAAAGATGGATTTAGGTGAAAGCATTGAAAATGTTAGAGATTTTCAAATGAAGAAAATTCATTTATCACGAAATAGCAAACAGCAAAACATTAACCATTTCAGCATAGTTCATACTACAAACATAAAAAAGAAAATTAATGATAATAAATGGCAAGGTCGGGAGTTTATCAACAAAAATGATAGTATTCCTTACGGATATCAAAGACATTAGAAGCGAGTGAGAGTGTAGTTGATAAATAACAATATTAATTAATTAATTTTTTTCAATAAATTTTTTACCACTCTATATATACCAATGACCGCCCTAACCAGACTATGCGAGAAGTTTGAGAAACTCTCTATTGAAAATAAAAAAGAAACATTTTCTCTTACCGATGTTAAAAAGATAATTACTGACGAAATCCAAATGATTGAAAAGGCACGGGCAGGCAAGCCAACCGATGTTTTTCCATTTGGTAAGTATAAAAGTAAGAAAATTCAAGATATAGCGGTTATTGATAAGCCATACCTTGAATGGGTTATGAAACAGCCGTGGTTTGAAAAATTTACTGACATTAAAAGTGAAGTAAAAAAATACATTTAATAAAAATAAAATTTTACTATACATATACCAATGACAGACCTGAGCACCAAGCAGGACTACTTGAATGAAATTGAAAAATGGAACATTGACAGCGAAGTTAAGAAACCCACTATTAAATGGACTAAGCCCGACATTGTTTCTTTCTATGAGCAATACAAGCCCAATGTTGGGATTTCCAACATAGACGATAATGTTAAAGTAGTTATTCCGTTAGAGGAGACATTGAAGAAAATGATGGAGGAAGAAAGAACTCCTTTTACGGCAACCGATTTGAAAGAAACGGGGATTACTGAAATAAAGGCTAACGTAGGAGAAGAGATAGAAAAAAATGAAGCAGACATTTTTCTTCAATATGGTAAGTATAAAAAAATGAAAATTGAAGATGTCGCTAAGATTGATAAACCATACCTTGAATATTTAATTCAACAACCTTATTTTAATAACAAAGACGCGGTAAAAAAATACCTATGATTGATCTTTTAGAAATTAGACTTTCGTCTGCGACTTTCGTCTATTTCTAAAACATCGTTTTTACGATGTAATATTTTTTTATTTTTTCACGATGTTTGCAAAACACACGGGAGCGGTAGCGGGAGTGTGAATTTGCAAATATCTATTGGTCTTCTATGAAGTTAGCGATAATATTGACATTTCCTCCTCCACCAGCAGAGACAGCCTTCTGTGTGAATGTCAAAATATCACTCGGCGATAGGTATATATCATAACTTCTAAGATTGATTTGTTGAGTTGATTGAGAATTAACATATAGTTTAAAAATTGTTGTTCCGTTTGCGATGGCACTCGCCTTTGTGTCAGTATCTACAATTGAGTACTTAGAATCAACATCCGCAAAACCCGCTCCAGTTAGCGTTCCATTTAATACCATTCTGACGACATTCGACTTAGTATCTTCATTTGTAATACTTATCAAAGTGGGATAAACATTTGAATAATTTGCTAAATTAGCACCGCCAGCATCAAATGTTGCTTTGTTTCTTATACTAATAATAGGACTTTCAGTGGTGTTTGCTGCTTTACTTCCTTCCACTTCGTTTGTTATGCTGGTATTAATAGTATTCGTTCCTTCAATGAATAAACTAGCACTCGCCGTTTTAAGAATTTGTATTCCAGTCTTTGCATCATTTCTCATGACTGCCGTAAAAGGTAATGTTGTATTTCGCAGGCTTACACCATTATTAGCATTCGCATACTCAATCATATGAACTAATTGAAATAATCCTGTTATGGGATTTTCAATATAAAACTTAATAGCACCAAACCCAAGATACTGAAATTGAATTTGAAATACATTTCCTTTGCTCCAGTCTAAGTCTGGCATAGCATAATTTCCATCGCAAGGGTCGTCCCAATCTACTTGGTCAATATAATCTACAACACCTCCCGCACAATGCGCGATATTCATTCCTGCTTGATTTTTGTAAAAATAAAATCCATCGTTAAGGTCATTTCCTATTCCAATGAATGAATAGTAATCTTTTGTATCATCCGTTGTCCATATAGCAGTAAAGCGGGCAAGGACACCCATTCCAGTTCTATATTTTATTTTCCTTTTACTTACTAATCCAGAATCTGCCGTAGCATTAGCAGTTGTTTTCAATTCAGCCATATTATTCAAAAATGACACAGACGATTTTGTTTCTGTTTTTGTCCATATCCTAGTATTAATGGTATATGGAAAGATTTCTTGTAATACTGGTGTTAATTGACCTACTACTGCTTCGCCAAAAGCGGTTTTTGAATTATTAGTTTCAATATTGCCATCATATCCAGCACTGACATTTATAAATTCGCCGTCAGGATTTTGTGCGATTAAGTTTCTCTGGTGGGACATTGTAGGGCTATATTATCAAAAAAATAAATTAACTATAGAAAATTAATAATTACATATTACCTCACTGGCGGAGTTATGAGATCGTAATCATATTTGCCTTAACCTGAACCTCTCGCTGAGTAATGGCCACGGTGTAGTGGTTGTAGGCGGCATTCGCGGTGGTCGCAATAAACTCCCATCGTCGCTCAGTATCAAGACTTAAACCGCTGATTTCATTTTGGTCTTTGCTCCATAGCGGGCGGGTATTATCCCAAGCATCAACCCAGAACCAATTGTATTTATACACATCGTTATTCAACAAGGCCGAACCCTCAACCTTTGGCTTCAAGTACATATAGTCTTCTTCGCTCGCGGTGTCAATGTTGAATTCTTGCTGGCGGAACCATCCAGAGTAGTGTAAAAATTAACAACCTTAGCGGCGGCGCGGTTATCGTTGTCATAGGCTGTGTTCTTTCTTTCTTCTGTGTTAAAAACAGAGTGATAAATCTTCTTCAAACGGCGACCATGACCTCTGTCAAATCGCATAATAATGTTTTGGCTTGTGCTTGCTTGTGTAGTATTCTTATAAACATAGGGATAATCAATATTGAAGTTCATGCCTTCGGGGCTAGCAATCTTCTGCTGGATTGATTGAATGACATCAGGGTTCGTTTCAACCGCAAGAAACAAGGCAAGATTGGTGACATCAGCAGATACAGCCATAGGCATGGTAGCATTTAGCGCGGCAAGATAAGCAGTGCTAAGACAAGTAGCGGCACCATTCGTCACCGTATAACCAGTTCTGTCAGTAGCACCCCACACAATCCGCATAGTCAAAATCTCTGGAAACATAATAGTCTTATCAAGTGCGAAAATAGTGTTAATAATCATACCCAAAGGAATTTTAACGTTAATGGCCAAAGCGGCATTCGCTCCACTTCCCACAAGATACTTCGCCTCGTTGTAATTAACATTTACGGCGGATAGTGCTCCAACTCCAGTCGTTAGAGCAGCATCATCGTGACGACGAGCAGAAATCACTGGCTCACGCAATAGACCCTGAGTTGCGGCCGCGACATCGTTATTACCATCAGCGGCAGCACGAAAGGCTGTTCTAGTTGCTTCAACAACACTAACGTTAATCAAGCCGTTAGCATTACACTTTTGGAGCATACACCCCCAACCACTAGCATCGCCGTGGTTAGGAAGGTCTAAGAAATCCTTCAAACTCATTTCTGGTTTCCAGAGCATCTTAGTTACCATTCTGAGATGGTTAAGGTCGCACAGATAAACACCGCTACGGGTCTGAAGTTGTATCTGGCTAATTTGTGAAAGGCAGTCCATAAAAATTCTTGAATAAGTGTTGGCGCCCGCTGCTCTCATAGTATAAGTAAAACTCAAATAAGAGCGGGCGAGATTGAACGGGCGACTGATAAGGTCAAATGATCGTTCTTGCCCTCCAGCAGTGGTGACCTCAAAGGTTCCAGAACCCTCACATGGGGCGAGTTTATTCAAACGATAAGAAGCACTGATATAATCAGTCCTACTGAAATCCAATTCGCCTCCGTGTTGAGTTGGCATTTTGTTTTTAGGTTTTGGCGCTTGAGATTATTAACTAATTCACAAGAATATATTTATAGAAAAAAATAATTAAATCAAAAATTAATTAATTACCCTACGCGATTTTAACAAATTGAAAAAGGATGTCAATAAATTAAAATAATTAGTCTCTCTGTAAATCAACAATGTCATAACAACCCCAAACCATTAAGATTTATAGCCTGATCGTTTTCGTCTGTAAGATAAAACCTATATACATTATTTGAACTGGATGATAATTTCTTACCATACTCCGACCCACTTCCGTCGTATATAACGGCTCCAAATGGAATATCATTCGCCGTGTATATTTCTTGTAGCACATGATTATCACCTTCCCCCACTAAGTCCGATTGAAGATACAAAGTCTTTTCTCCAGTTAGAATAATTACGTTCGGCGATTTAATAAAATCAGTGGCGAAGAAATGTTGAATTTCTATCAAACCCCATTACTTCGTGAATACGGGTATCACTATCAAATATAAATCGCGGTTGAATACCTCGTTATTTTGAAACACTGAATGTTAATTTGCCATCTTCTGGTTCTATGTTGGTATTATTACTTGATACCACATAAGTATAATTATTTGGGCTGTCTGCGGTTAGCACCTCCGACAACTTATTTTTTAGATTGTTCATTGTGTAGTTTCCCTCAGGTATCGTAATTAAAGCCTCATACCCGTCTTCGCTAAGTGTAAAGGTATTATATGGCGAAGCCACAGAGTAATACGACTTTGTAAAATTCTTCATATCTATGTTCCAATGTGTGGGATTGTCTAGTGATTTTAAGTTTATCTCGTGTGTAAAGTCGCTGTCCGTACCAGTTATTCGGTTTTTGCTGTTGATATAGTAAATACCACTACTTCGCCCTCCCTTATAGTCCATGATATAGATATTTTAGAATAGCGCTTTCGTTTCACTTTCGCTTATTCTAAAATATCGTTTTTTTATTTTGGAAAAATTAAATCTGTTTTCGATGTTTGTAAAACACACGGGAGCGGTAGCGGGAGTGTGGATTTACAAATATCAGATAAATGTATCAAAATTACCATACCCATTCTGCGCTTTTAATTTCTCCGCTTCTTCTTCTTTTAAGTCTGTGTATCCACTAGCAAACTTAAATCGGTTGCCTTTCGCTCGCTCCATTAAAAACCTCATTGAGTGCCATCCGCATGTGTCGGTTGTGCCAGATTGTTGTTTTACTTGATTAACCTTCATTAATAAATAACTATCGGGGTGGCTTTTATCTATTAGCCTTTTCATTTGTTGCTGAAAGTCTTCCGTTGGTTTATACAGGGCTAGCGGATCGTATATCTCTATACTTCTATCGCCATCTAAAGAGCAGTAAACGGCGATCCAATGAGACCCCGCTTGTTTGTGATTATCTAAATTCATAATAAATCCGTATCGCTTTCTTTTTTCTGGATTTAGTTTGTAGATTTCATCGCTAGCTATTGCTCCGAGATACCATCCATATTTTTTCATTATGTCGTCTATTTCATTAGTCATTAAACCACGACCTTCTCCCTCCTGCTGTGGCGTCTCCGCGACGCTCGGGGGTATGGTAGGGGGTGAAATCCCCTCCTCTGGCTGCGGTGTCTCCGCGACGCTCGGGGGTAGCGGTTGGGGCATCCCTTCATCAACATTTAAATCCGCTGAAACTTGTTTATCTACATTTGGGTCTATTGTCATTTTGCTAGTTAGAGTTTTTACAAAATCCTTTTTATTCATTGTGTGCCTCCAATCTTTGCGGGCTAAGTATTTTTTTATTTTCGCTATTGAAAATACCTTATCAATTAATTCTTCTAATGTCTTCGCTCCAGTGTCTACGCGACGCTTGGGGGTATGGTAGGGGGTTTTTCCCCCTCCAGTACCTTTTTGCTCATTAATACCCATATAATCTTCATATCTAGCATAATCCGCCACTTTTCTTTTTACGTTTTCCACCTCACTTCCAACATCAATATTAAACCTTTTAATCATGTTAATAATCCACTTTGAAGTGTCTTTGTAATTTAATTTGTTATGACCATCATTATCTAGTCTCTTTTTTAAAGCCTGTGCTAACTCTTTTATGGTAATGGTTGGGTGATAAGTTTTTGAAAATCCAGAGATTAAAAATTGATTAATTTGTAAATTTTCAAGATGCTTACCCTTTTCTTCTGCTTTCTTTTTTTCCTTTTCAAGTTTTTCTTTATATTCTTCTGCTAACTTTTTCTGTTCTTCTAAAGATGTCGCTGTGGCTATAGCCATCTGAATATCTTGACTGGCTTTTTGTAAGTCTTTGAGACTCATCTTTTTAATGAATTTATCTATACCTGCTAATTTCAGTGTTTCAATATCTTTCTGCTTTTGCTTTTTTTCTTCCTCATATTGCTCTTTCGTTTTCAATGGTGCTTCATCTCCTAAATTAGGTAATGCTGGTGCTTGTGGTGGTGCTCCAAATGGTGGTGCTAATGGTGGTGCTTGTGGCGGTGCTCCAAATTGTGGATTATCTCCAACGCGTTGGAGATATGGTGCTTGTGGCTGTCCAAATTGCGGTGGCATAATATATTGATATTGCGGTGGCGGTGGCAATGCTTGTATTCTATTTTTTCTGTCTTCTTCATATTTTACATCCTCTATGAGTTTTTGTTCCCTTCTTAGTTCTCTGTCTTTTTGTTCTTGTCGTTCCTTGATATCGGATAGTTCATTGCGGTGTATCCTTGCTAACTCATCCTGCCTTTCCTTCGCATCTGCTACGTCTTTTCGTTCTAGCCTTTTCTTTTCTTCTTCTAAATCCTCCCTTTTCTTCTTTTCCTTTTCTTCCTCGTCATGTATTAACTCATATTTCTTTTGTAAGTTGCTTTGTATTTGGTTTCGGTTCTCGTGTTCAAGACGATTGAAATCAGATTTGATTATTTTTTCTCTTGGTTTGCGGCTAGGCCTTTGAGACTTTGGTTTGCTAATATATTTCATAAAAAGTTTAACGATTTGTAATGTGCTTAAATCATTTGTTTTCTTACCAAAATTAAGATAATATTTTTTGCCCTTCTGAATAATATACGGCCTCCCGCTCTTATTTCTATAAACTCGTGGCGGTCTTACCTTTGATATTTTAGAATTGCGCTTCATGCTTCGCATTATCGCTTATTCTAAAACATCTATTTTTCTTTATTAAAAAAAATTAATCTGAAACGATGGTTATCAACAAACGAGAATGAGCAAAGCGAATGAGAGTGAAGTTGATAACTATCAGCGAAACTTTACAGCACCTCCTCGTTGCTTACCATACCCAAGTTTTGCGGCAGTAGCACTAACACTACCAGCGTAAGGCACCCCAACACTACTCAACGCCCCCGCAGTCCTAGAGATTACCTTATTATCGCGGGGAAAATTTATTAACAGCCAAGGCAGTTTTTCCGACCTTAGCCCAGTTAATCTTTCCTCCCTTTTGACCACTCTTCTTCTTTGATAATCTCGGACTTGTCCGAGATACTTTTTTTCCTCCCTTCTGTGGCATTGATGGATTGTATCCGATGTTATATCCTGATGGTTGTGAAATTATCACTGGTGATACTGGCATGTATAATACAGAAAAAAATAATTATTGATATTTAAAATTCCGCACTTTCGTCTTCGACTTTCGTGCGGTTTTTAAACATCGTTTTTCGATGTTTATGAGCAAGCGAAAATGAGCGAAGCGAATGAAAGCGATGCTCATAAATATCATTACTTCAACCGATAAGCAAAGTTTTTTCTTAATTCATCATCAACACTTGAAACATAAAGAAAATTAAATCTCTCTTTCGTAGCCTCGTGAGACTTTTGAAGAAAATAATCAAAATCAAAAGATAAGTCTAAGTGTTTATACACGAGTTCCATTTTGTCCTGAGACTGGCTTGGAAAGATTAATAGATAATCTAACTGCTTAATGGCTTCTGGTCGTAGGTGGTTTAAATACTGACTAGAAATAATCGCCTTTGATTTATAGTGCATATTCTTTTTTAACAAATCGCTCACGGACTTATCTCTTAATCCTCTTCCTAAATCATCCAAAACAAAAACAACCTCTGGCGAAATATACTTGCTGGGTCGTTCTTTCGCCTCCGTGGCGCTCTGTTTCTTTTTTCTTCTTTTCCGAAATAAAGAAATTGTGGTTTTTCTATTTCCTCTTCATCCTGTTTTACTTCGCCCTCCTGCTCTTCTTCTGGTTTGTTCAGTTTGTCTAATTCGTAATCAATGACATTCACCCCATCTGATTTAAGAAAGGTATAAATTGCCATTGGGTTGCCTCTGTTCTTAAAGTGCTTTACCATGGCTTTATAAATGTAGTCCTTGTGGATTGTTGAAGCAATAATCACAATACGGGTTTTTCTGTCTGTTGTCCTTTTCAGTATTTCAAAGAGTGCTGTCGTTTTCCCGCTCTTCTTACGAGCGAGAAGAAATATATTTGCGTAAGGTTCGTTAAATAATTTATAACCCTTGGCCTTTTTGTCTCCGTTTCCATCCTGCTTCACAGGTTTCACCTTAATGCTATTGATTTTTTCCATCTTATATATTAAGCAAGAAACTCTAGGCACACAACAATTCGCCCCGCTAAATTTCCTGTGTCAATATTTCCGCTGTCGGTTTCAAGGACTTTAAATGTATATTGTCCGTCCGTCCATCCGACAACACCCAAATTATAACCGAGGTTTGAAATGTTTGCTGTAGTGCTGTCCGCAAATGTTCCAATAATTCCAATTCTATCCATGTAAAGAATTCTGGTTTTGGTTTCGGTCTGGTCGTTCATATAGTGGATAAATTTTATATTCATTTTGGTTGGTGTGAGTGACATTTGAATATTTTTATTAAATGTTTTGCTTCCTCCCGCAAAATCATTGCTTAGAAAAATAATCTTTTGGTATTTATAGTCAGTCATGTTTATATTACTGATGATAAACTTTTTAATAATCAAAATATTTTCGCGGACTGCCTGCGACTTTTACTCACGGATAAGTGAAAAAAAGAATATAAGTTGTGTTTATTGTATCCAGAGCGGGATTAACTCAAAAATCAAATGTATTTACAAACCAATGTCGGATTGGTGTATAAGTTTTGATGAAGCCCTGCCTTTAATGTGATCAAATGATGATATGTGATATAAAATACATACCTATGAATGCGCTGATATTTGAAAATCCACACTCCCGCTAACGCTCCCGTGTGGTTTTCAAACATCGTTTTTACTTTTCAAGATATTTATCAACAAACGGAATATCTGACGATCAGTCAGATTGGGAGTGTAGTTGATAAATATCACTTCTTTGAAGAAGGCGATGGAAGGCATATCCCAATCAAAAGTGTTAAAATACCGACATAAGTATTAGCAACCTCACAAGGTAAGTTCTTTTCAGATAGCCTCACGATACAAAGGGTGATGATGGAGATAATGATACCCATTTGAAATAAGTATTTAATCATTCTGCTGTCGGTTGGTCTGTTTTTCATACAACAGCAAGACCAGTTATCCTCTAATTCGTGCTCTACTTTTTTCTCCTCAGTCTTTAGTTCTACTTCAAGAACACGGGACTTTAATTCTGGAGTTAGTTCGCCATCCATATCCATAATAGGTGGGGGTCTGTGAAGTCTAGTCGTATTATTAGCCATTTGAGAATTTCACTTCTATCTGTCTTTGACAGATTTCTCGTTTATTCTCAAACGTCGTTTATCAACAAACGAAAATCTGGCGATTAGCCAGATGGGAGTGTAGTTGATAAATATTCTTGTAATATATTAAGTAAAGTTTTATTTTCTTTTTCTAAATTAACTACTTTCTCCGCCATGTGTTGAAAAGCGCTTACCAATATCGGTATGAAGTCTGTATATGTTATACCTTCAAGGTAGCCATCTCCATCGTCCGCTTTTATTCCACTTTCAGATACAAATTCAGGAAATATTTTTTTAACTTCGTCAGCAATAAATCCGTGGTTCTTTTTTTCTTTCTTCTCGTCTGATTTCAAATAATATGAGCAACAATTTATTTTCATTAGTTTCTCGCAACAATCACCGCAGTCTAATGTCTTAATATCTGATTTTAATCTCCTGTCCGAGGAGTTTGTCCAAGCACCATTAAGCGGAATATAATTATAACTGCCTGACGGCTCGCCAGTAGTAGAGTTTGAAGTAGTCCAAGCGTGAAGCAAACCAGTAGAAGAAACAATTACTCCATAATTCGTATATCCTCCCGATTTAAAATATAGTTGGGCGTCAACGGTAGAAGCGGGTCCTTTTCTTATGGTTAAAAAACCGCTGGATGCTGTTGGGATGACTACCTCTCCGACGTATTAATGTTCATTGCCTCAGTGTAAGATATATTGTTTCCCACCGCTGTTCCTGAATTATAATAAAAAGCGAGTTTGCCACCTTTTTGAATTAGAAAGTTTGAACCGCTGTGGCTTGATTTCCAGTTCGTGCCGTCAAAATAAGCATCAAAACTTAAATTGACATTGTCGTGTGCCCAATTCAATAATTGAAATGTTGGATAAGTATCCGCCGTTGTTATTGCTTGTAAGTGTGCCCCTGCGATATTTGAAGCCGTTCCATATAATTCTAAACCACCTGTCGCTCCCACTCCTTTCGTTGAGTTGCCTATGATTATCGGTTTGCCTGATGCTGTTGTTATTTTGTCGCTCGTTGTTAATGTCATTGTTGATATCCCGCACTAGCCGTTATTAACCCTTTTGTCCATAAAGTCCCGTTTGCCCCGTTCAATGACATTAATAATTGTTCGGACGAGTTCTCCCATATAAATCCGTCGGTTGAAGCATTACTTACCCTAAATCTAACGGCAAAAGAAGTGAAATCATTGCCTGCAACCGCAGACCCTCCGCTAGACTTCTGGTATTTGTGGCTCCCCCATTTGAAGCCATATAAATGCCATAACTGGTGTTGCCAGTGTCCCACAAAAATATCCCTCTTGTATTACCTCCATTGGTATTTCCTTGTATGACTATGCTAGAGCCTCCTGTGGCTGTTAATAATCCGCTTGCGGTTAGTGTCGTCGTTGATATACCCGCGGTTGAAGTAATTGTTGTTCCCGTTATTGTCCCGCCATTTGTTATATTGTTTGAGTTCATATCTAAGGCACCATAAAACCGCATACCGCCAGCATTGTTAAAACGGACAATGTCAGACGAAGCACTTTTATTATCTAAAAGTTTTGAAATATAAAGTCCCGCCCCTTTTACATCAGATGCTACATTCGTGAATACATAACCTCTTTGGTTCGCGGTTCCACTTGTAGCAGTATTTAGAGTAAATAAGAAATACTGATAATCACCTGATGTCTGTGAAAAGAATATATCTCCTCCATTTTGGTTTAATATCCTCGCCCCATTATATGTTATATTTCCGCCATTAGTGATAGTTTGATTATTAAAATCAGCATTGTTCGTTAAAGTTAGATATTTTATCGTAGTGCTCGCCCCATTAAATGTTTTGCTTCCTGTTATGGTTTGGTCTGTTGATAGTTTTACATTTTGCCCGTCCAATGTGTCCGCATACCTTTTGTCGCTCCGTCTGTCGCTAATGTTGGAGTTCCAAGGTTGGCTATTTTGCTACTATTACAATCTAGCCCCGAAGCATTTACCCAACCGACAATCGTCCCGTCAATAATAAAACTTATTTTTTTCGCAGAAATTTCAAAGTTGTAATATGTCGCAGTTTTCATATCCAAACTAGCAATTGACCCAATATTACTTGTAGAATTGAAAACGATAAATGCGCCCTTTGTTGTTGAATTGATTGAATTTCCCGTTATTTCAACACCACTGCTATATGTCTTAATTCCTGCTATGGTTTGGTTTCCTGTTAGTTTCACATTTTGCCCGTCTAATGTATCCACATAACTTTTATTTGCTCCGTCCGTTGTTGCTGATGGTGTGGCTAAGTTTGTTATTTTGTTATTATTCAAAGATAGTGTAGTGCCAGATGCGGTTATAATTAAAGTATTACCCGAATATAACTCAACATACGACCCCGTTATTTGTATCGGATACCAAGTCGCTGTTGCTGTCTTTTGTGCAGCAATCATTCCTATTTTTGTATCAAAGGCTATGCCAATGCCGTCAAAAGTAGTTGGATTGGATGAACCACTTACTTCCAAAGTTGAAGTAAATTTTTTATTCCCTGCTATGGTCTGGTCTCCTGTTAGTTTGACAACCGAAGTGTCAAGGACAGAAACATCCACGCCATCAACGAGATTTACATTTGTTATGCTTTGGCTTTTCATATCAATCCCGCGCTCGCATTTATTATACTGCTGAATGTTTTAATTCCTCTATAGTTTGGTCTCCTGTTAGTTTGACCACAAAAGTATCAAGAGTAGAAACATCAACACCATCAACATTACCAACATTTGTAATAGCAAACCCACCCATATTTAAACTACCCGTCATAGCCGTTGTGCCGTCTTTTGCTAATTTTGTATCGGTATATGCTTTTGTTGAAGCATCACCATCATAGAATGGCGCTGGAAGCCCGCTAATTGCTGTCGTGTTGTTAAAATTAAAAACATTGCCCGTTAATGTTATCCCACCACCTGTTGTTGGAGCAAAAAGTATAGACGAGCCGACAAAAGATAATGGATAGCCCGTTGCACCACCGGCCTCCGACGAATAGATAGAGCCCATATTATTGTTGTAATTGAAGAATAACTTACCTGTATTTAATGGATTTGAATCTTTTACGGCCACATAAGTAGTAAATGTTTTGTTTCCTGTTATAGTCTGGTCTCCCGTTAGTTTTACCACCGAAGTATCAAGAGCCGAAACATCAACACCATCAACATTACCGACATTTGCTACATTAAAACCCCCCATATTTAAATCTCCAAACATCATAGCGAAACCATCCAATCTAAGAAAAGGTGAGTTTGTGTTTCTCCATTGTCCTGTGCTATAAATGAGCAGTTGGTTATCGGCGGGCGTGCCTGTAATTAACACATCGCTGTGTGTATTAATTGAGCCATCCGCGGACACTTTATCATTATTGTCTTCGTGCTCTGATATCCAAGTATCAACATCTTTGGTATTTAGTAAATTAACTCCCGTTATATTCAAATTACCACCCATACTAATGTTGCCGAATTCATCCACATTTATTGGAAATGTTTTATTTACCCAGTTTATTGAGTTATATGTAAGATAACTATTCATCGCTATTGGTGCGGTTATGACGACATCAGAGAGTGTATCAATTGAGCCGATTGTTGTACTTCTCCATTTACCATCCACATCATTATATGTTAAGTATTGCCCGACCACTGGTGCGGATATGTTTGTGTCTATGAGATTGTATAGACTGGTTTGGTGCGGATTACTTGTATTGGAGCGGTGTTGAGTTGAGGCTTTAACTTCGTCGTTGTCCCTTACTCGTTGCTCTGTGTAGTATAAATTTTTTCCTTCTTTGACATCTGTTGTTGATTTTAAAGCGAGCCGTGTATCAAAGCGGTTATCAGTGAAATAAAGATTTACGGGTTCGGCATCTTCTGGCACTCTGTCTGTGTTTAAGCCTACTATGTTGGTATTAGTAAGGTCTAAGTTAAGTATGTCAAGACTATCAACAGCCAACTCATTAAGGCCTAGTAAGGATTTATATTGACTCATTGTATATTATAATAAATAATTAATTTGTAAATACTAAAAATATATTAATCTTAGTATAGAATACTTTTAGAGTAAGCGAAAGTGAAACGAAAGCGCAATTCTAAAAATGCCGTCCGCAGAAGCAAGTCGTAAGAATTGAGGTAGTGCTGTGGAAGGAATAAAAGCAAAAGCGAAACAACGAAAGATGGAGCATGCTAAAAATGTATTAGCACAATATAGAAATGCTGTAAAGCAAGAAGACGAAGATATGGAACAAAAAATAGCGAGATAGAAAAAAAATTTAGCGGTCGATATCATTAATGAGAAGGAACAAGATGACACACCTGAGCATAGTGAGAGTGAGGATGAGGTTGATTTTACTGATATCATTGCTGAAAAGATGGCTAAGATGAAAATCAAAAGAGCGAAGGCTGAGACTAAGAGAGCGAAGAAAAAGAAGCAGAGCCCAGCCTGATGAAAGTGAAGAAAGTGAAAGCGAAAGTAGTGATGAAGAAACACCAAAACCGAAGAAGGGGAAAGGAAAAAAATCAAGCAGTGTGAGCGTGAAAGTATATAATCAATCTTCAGGTGCTAAGAAAGAAAAAAATAATGATGTTGAAAAATGTTTTTTAAAATTTTAGATATATAAATGAGAGGAGAAAAATCTTGACCATAAACATACAATTATTAATAATCAAAATCATAATAGCCAATTAGAAGACACACCAACTGGAGAAGTAGTTAAAACAAAAGAAGAAGAAGCCCTTGAAATTCACCACCAGAAAAAGAACCCAAAAATATGGAATACGATATGGGTTGATAAACCATTAGACCAAGTCTTTCTTGACTTAGCGGATATGAGTAAGATAAAAGATAAGAAAGGCAATAAGGGCTATGCTTGGATGCTCGTTTGGATTGATTGTCATTCCAGATTTTTAATAATCATTCCACTAAAAAATAAAACAGCAAAAGAAGTATATTATGCTTTGAAATCTATACCTTATAAACCGAAGTCAATTACAACTGACAGCGGAGAAGAATATAAAGGTGCTACTCGTGATTATTTTGTTGAAAATGGAATTAAACACGATGTCGTTGAAGTTGGCGACCATAGAGCGCTTGCGGTTGTTGATAGAGTGATAAGAAGTATTAGGAGATGGCTTGACCTTTTATTTGAAACTAATAGAAATTTTGACTGGGTAAGTTATATTCAAGACTTAGTTAATGCGTACAATCATAAAGTTCATAGAGGAATTCAAGCCAAACCTGTGGATGTCTTTGCTAGAAGAGACAAAAATAAACAGAAAATCACACGTGATAATTTAATAGACGAATTCAATGTTGGCGATAATGTAAGAAAGGAAAATAAAAGAAATGTTTTTTCAAAAGGCGGTAAGACTTTCAGCAAGATTATTTATCAAGTCAAAGGACGTTCTGGCTTCAAAGTCATATTGAATAACGATGAGTTGGTAAGCCCACGTGATTTATTGAAAACTGATTTTATTAAACCTGTTGACGAAGAAAAAGATATGAAAGAGCAAACTAAAGAAGTTATTAAAGAAAAAAAGACAAAAGAATTGCTAAAAAGAGAAGACATTCAACCAGAGAATATCAGGAGTAGTAAGCGAGAAAAAAAGGCAAAGGTAATATTAGATTTTAAGTAAAAAATAATTAAGTAAAAAAAGAAAGAAGCGGTATTACAGACTCGAACCGTCGTCTTCAAAGTTGGAAAGAATCTCCTATACCACTGTAATCCCCGCTTCTTTTCCACAAAATTCGCAATGTAAAAAAGTATTTGAAGTATTTAGAAAAAAATGGACAAAAATAGACTTATTCTAGAAAATTCTATTTCCGTGAATATGTCTTTGCGCCAGTGCGCCAGTGCGCCAGTGCGCCAGCGTTTGGCGCAACCAAATATTTCGTAGTAAGTGTTTTTGGCGCAACAAGTATGGCTGAAAATACAATTTCGGATAGACTTAAAACCAAAAATGACTGGATTGAAATATTTGAAACAATGAAGAGAGGAATAGATAGACTCAAAAAAGATAAAATAGTATGCGAAGACAGAATTTCTAAAGCAGATAAAGAAATCGCTCGTCTCGTTGAAAAGAAACAGCCTGACGTAATAAAACTAGAGGCTATAAATGAGATGATGCGACGATTAAGTATTGAAAATAATGAAGTAGAGGCAGATCAACTTGTTCGCTTGAAAAAAAAGAAATTGGAAAAAAAAAAACAAAGAACGCGATAATTTCTATAAGTGGAAAAATGACAATCGTGGCCAACTTTCCGCTATTGTCATGAAAAAATTCTCGCTGGTATTGAAAAAGAACATTTATCGTTTAATTCTTCGTTTAACAAATACTCCAGTGATAGTATTAACGAATACGTAAATGATAGTATTAACATTAAACGTGAACATAATAGGAATATGCACAGAGTCTTCAGAACCGAGAGTGCGGATAGCAACTCGGATTAAAAAAGACTTTGTATCAATGTTGATTTTTATATGTTGTTTTGTTTAAAATCAATATTATCAACATAATGGTTTTTTTAAAAACCAAGGGGTTCAAACCCCACTCTCATTCAGAGAAATTTCTATTACACATGCTTTTTTGTGTGTGTGTAATAGAATATGGGAGAGCCGAATGAAATAGCGGAGGGAGTTGGCGCAATCAACCTCGCGGTGGGTGGTAAGTCCTCAATCTTAAACATGTTTGAAATTCCAGATAAATTGACAATGAATGTGGTGTGTAGGTTTTTGGAAACCTTGGGCGGAAGTTGAAGAGAACGCCCCAGAAGATATGAAGAACCCAAGACTAGTTAGGGTTCCGAAGGATTTCGCTCAACTCGATAAGAAAAAAATAACTTCATTTCAAGCTGAGCGAAAAACTTTCGTTCGCGACCCCACGCAGAGAACTGAAAATTATTCGTTTGCTTGGGTTGAGAGAGATGAAACCATGAAAAACCCAAGGAAGAAAAATTTCTTTCTGGCTTCTATTGGCAAGGAAGAGGAGGAAATTCTCGTATTTCCTTCTCTTTCAGCCTTGACGAAGAAGGTTGGAGGTAATAAAGGGTCTATCAATTAGGTTGTACCACTTGAGATGTAAAGTAAGTCTATTTTTGGAAAAATGGACATAAGTTTATTAAAATAAGGGTTTTCCTTTGTGCTCGTGTGGAGGGCTCTTTAGGGTGTTTTGTGCTCTTGTATTGATTGTGTGGGAGATAGCGCTGGAAGGCGAATTCTTTTTTTAAAGCGTCATTTTGAGGCACGAAAAATGACATTAAAAAAAGTATATTATACTACTACTTTAAGGTCATTTTTCGTGCCTCAAAATGACGCTTTAAAAAAAGTATATTATACTACTCTCAATGCAGAGTGTTATGTCTGTACTGGCTTAGGTGGATCTGGTTCTTGGTCACGCAGAAGTACCACTAAAATGCATGTTTTTATATGCAAAAATATATGTAATCGCTAGCATAGAAAAACAGGTGACACACAAGAACAAGTGTGGCGCAAAGTAGGTTTGAGCAGTTGGACACAAAGCCATGAAAGGTTTGGAATTGCTCCAAGTAGCACTTTTATGTATAAAAGTTACACATGTGTGCAGCCCAAACCACTCACACAGGGGTCGGAATTAAAGGATGAGGGGCCGGAAGCTACGCCGGGTGCTGGTTTAAACATGTACAAAAAAAACTAAAGTAAAAAATTTCAATTTAATCATTTCCAACCATAATTATTTTTATGCATAAATGGGATTGAATCCAGTGAAACACCCTGAAAAGCATGCTGAGTAGGGGCAAGAAGTGCAGCCTGATTGTTGTGCCACTTGGTGTGGCACGCGTCGTTGCAGAAGTGCTCATGAATGGAGAAGCTGTCGTTTTTGACACAGCAGTTGAGGACGGTGTCGAAGCAACGATCGAACACGGAGGTGCGGTACAGGAGGAAGATGATGACTTGGGCACGTACAACGGTCCATGCAGGTAGTGGTTGTCATGTTCGCAGTGCACAACGTGATCTTCTTCTAGGTTCATGGTTTGCTTGCAAGTGAAACAGATCTCCTTGGTCGCGCCCTTGTCACTTCCGTAAACGTGCCCCTTTTTTGCAAGAACTTGTAGACTTTGCCTGGGTCACTTTCCTCCACTACCTCGTCGTCTTCCTCAATTTCGTCGTCAGCGGTAGCCTTTTTCTTCTTGCCCTTCTTGGTGCCCGGGTTCACGAACGCCTTGACACGAGCCTTCGCGAATTCAACCTGCTTTGCATCGATGTCGATTCCAGTAACTCGCATGTCGGCCTCCAAAGCTCCGATTACCTCTGAATCCGAACCCATGCAAGCAACAAGAACATTGCTCAGAGGAGGAAGAATGGTTGACAAAATCTACTTCGACAGCTCCGTATGATTCTCGAAGACGTTCACGCGTGCTCCGTCGGAGGAATGACGCTGTTTCTTGACAGGTACCTCGACGACGAAGATGTTGTGACGGTTGATGGGGTTCGGGTCGAGGTTGAGGGTGAAGGAGGCTTGCTTCGGGTTGAAGGCCACCAACATCATCTCCACAGCCTTGATCCACTTCTGGACATCTCCCACATAGTTGTCATTCTTTTTGTACCAGTACACCGTTTCAATCGTCTGGTACCAGTCACTGAAAAAGCATCCACCAGCATGTTGTACTGTGAAGGGTGGCAGTGGAAGATAACAGCCCTCTTCTCAGAGTTGCCAACGACACTGAATGCGTTCAGCAATGTCTTGACTTTCTCCTCGTTGATATCCTCCTGATCATGCACTAATTCCGAAATGTTGTACGGCAAGTCCGCGTACATGCAGTCTGCAAACACAGCAAAAGAAACCAGAAAAAACGTGAAAGGCCAGGACTGGCAAGAACTGAATGTGACACTTTTATACATAAAAGTCATGACTGCGGAAAAGGCTAGGTGACCAAATGCAGAGTTAGATAGAAGAATGCTTGCTATCTTGAACATGTCGTCCATCATGATCCTTGCGTTGCCAATTTCCAACTCAATTTCAGCCTGCACAGGCAAAACCAAACATGACACTTTTATGCATAAAAGTACAAGGTGACTACTAGACATGAAGTGCTTCTGAGTCTGCCTCTTTTCCCGTCTTCAAACGCACTTTTGCCACTTCGAACCAGACGAGCACTTGCTTCTTGAGCGCTTCAGGAATCTTGCGGGCCTTGACGGCCGACTTGTACAGGAAATCGACAGTTGCCATCATGGTCCTGCGCGCAGTTTCAGTGTTCAATTGCGGAACCAAAATGCACAGTTCCTCCCAAGTCTCATTGATGAGAACTCCCTCGAGTTTAAGCATGTTCATGGACTGGGCCAGGGCAACAATGTCCTCCTTCAACTTGTGGTAGCAGCAGTACTTCTTCTGATTGATGAAAAACTCCTTCATGATGCTGTTGACTTGCTTCAACTTGCACTCAGAGATCCTTTTCACAAGAGCTTGCATTTCCTGCAACAGGCCAGGCTTGTCCTTTCGAATCCAGTGCAGTTCGTTGATGCTGTCGATGATTGCCTTGTCCATGTCTTCGCGAATTCCATGGTGGGAAAGAAGCTGCTTCCACACCTCCCAGAGATCGCCAGTGTGAGACGACACGTACGTCCAGATCGAATTGAAGGTAGCTTGATTGATCTTGCGGGAAAGAGCAAACTCCTGCTTCCAAGTACCCAAAAACTTTTGAATCGACTTGGGAGAGATCCTTGACGCGCAGAATCGCAAGGTAGCCTTGGTTGTGGGCGGCGATGGTGTTCTCCCCAAACGTGTTCTTGCGTTGCGTCTGCGCCACGCGATTCTCGTAGGCACCCAACAGACTCACTGCACGCCGACCTTTCTCGTTCCATCTCACGAATCGAAGCTTCGACATCTTGATGACTTGCCACAACGGCTGCGTGGGGTGGATTCGATGCAAGCGCTGAATTGCGTTGGAGGTGTGAAGGCCCACGAACGCCTCCATGGGCAGCTTGCATTCCTTCATCCTGTCCCTCAGAAACGTTTGCAGCTCCGTACGTTTGTCCAACGGAATGTTGTTCCAGTCCAGTTTGCCGCCCTTGCAATCGATGAGGCCCGCAGCTTTCCACTTTTTCGTCCATTTATTGACAGTGTCTCGGTCGCAGAAAGCAGGAGGCTCCATCAAGTCGTTGTCCTCGTCGTCCAAGCCAAAATCTTTTTCAAAGGTAACATTGTCCTTGGTGTCCTGCAGCCAACCCACCCACTCGATCTTGTCGTTGGGTTTTCCGCTCGTGTAGAAATTGTTCATGAGTTCGCCAACACATATCATCCTCCTCCTCCTCCTCCTCCTTTTCTGCCTCTCCTTCTGTCTTATTTATTCACAGTGCTTGCACCTTTTGTGGGTACAAGTACCACAAAACTCTCATTGTCATAAAGAGGGAATAAAATAACTCAACGTGGTGAGGATTATTCACTATGGTGTTCGTCCAGTGAACGGTCGATGACTCTTTGTGCGGAGCAGCCGCAATCTCGTCTGGCAGAACTTCAACGTTGTCGTACGAGAGCGAAGAGATGTCTTGGGTTGCTGCCTGGACCAAGGTCCTCGTTTCTGAACAACACAAGACACTTTTATGCATAAACGTCACAAGTACAGACAGGCTCAAATGAGGTTTTACATTCTTGGTACTTTGCTTCTTCTTGCGCTTGCTTGTCTTTTTCGGTCACGTTTTTGCCGAACTTCGCCTTTCCTGTCATTTTCTTTGCTTTCTTGACTGCAGGAGAAAGTTTGCTAGTGTCAGGAGTCAAGCTGAGGTCTTCAACACTTTTCTTCTTCCTCTTCCTGCTTCCACTGGAAGGGATTGACACAGAGCTTCCTGATGGGCTTGATTTCCTTGAAGCAGAAACAGGAGCCTTCTGAACAGGAACTCTCACTGGTGTGGACTTGGGCAGTTTTTTTCTTTTTCTGACCCGAACCTGAGGCCAGAGACTGCTGAAGAGCAGTCGTCATCTCCAGGTTCATTCTCCTGGATCTCCATTTGACTGAACGAAGGACGCGTTTTCTTTTTCTTCTTTTGCGCAGACAGTGTGCGAGACAGGGCGGTTGTTTCATCTTCATCCTCGTCGTCTTCATCTTGTCCCTCGGGTTCAGTTTTGTCTGATTCTTCTTCCTTGTCCTCCTCCAATTCAGCCTTGCCCTTGTCTTTTCCATCCTTGCCAGCAAGTGTTGCTTCAGCTGCGAACGCTGACTCTTCGGATTGAGTGTTAGCCAAAGGGTTTGGTGGAATTACTTCTTCGTCTCCAGTTGCCTGCAAAAAAAACCAAAAAAAAAAAAAAAAATTCAGGTGGCACCAACCAGGCACTGGAACCGGTCAATCCATTTATGCATAAAGTGGTGAGTGAAATTCGGCTCGGGCGTAAAAAGTGGACCCCAATTGGAAAACCGAAAAAAACGTGAAAAAGGCAGCCGAGCCGTTCCGAACATGGAACTTTTATGCATAAAACTGCCAGCTGCAAATGGTCCAGACCTCATTCTCAGTGGGAGCCACTCTGGCAGCCTCCTCAGCCTGGGCTCTCAGCAACTCTTTAAGCCTCTTGTTGAGCTTGCCTACAGTTGCCACATGTAATTCATAATCGGAAAAAACACCGTGAACAACGTAGGAAAGGAGGGCAGGGGACGAATTCAAACTCAGCCACACACACAAAGACATCAAACATTGAAACAAACAAACAGAAAGCACACACACAGAAGGGAACAACAAGAGGGAGAGAACTAGAGAACGAAAGGGAAATGGTTTTTGACTTGTAGGTGCACTGGTGGTCACGCCCTCTTCAAAGATGCGACGCAGCGAAGGTTCCCAGGTCACTTGCTGTGGCATTTCTTGTGTGTTGCCCGAATGCAAACACCATCGCTCCTCCAAATGAAAGATGATGGTTTGCTTCTTGTCTTTGTTGAAAGCAGAAACGAGCCACACTCGACATGTTGGACCTTTAGAGGAACCAAACTTGCTGACCACTCCAGAAAAAGTAGGCCGAATGTTTGTCTCACACTCTGGCAAAAGAGCAGGTAGGACAATCAGCTCACAGTCTTGGTCGATCCACCAGTACCGAGCGTCCTTTCCTGACTCAACTTTTTTGGTGGTCATTGTCGCAAAGCAGTTTTGGGCTGTTGAGAAAAACCAGAGGGTGGTTGAGAAAAGGCCGAAAGGGACTTTTTGCTCTCAAGAAAAAAAATTGTCCTGAGCCAAAAACAGTGTTTTTTTTGGCTAAATCATAATCGTGGGCCGCGGGATTCCAAATTTGAAGTACGGTTCGGATTGGCCCAAAGAGGCATTTCCTAACTAACAACTTGAAAAATGAGTAGCCCAAAACAGTTTTGAGGCACTGGTGGCACTGGGTGTCCCTTTTAGACCCGCCCGGATTAGCGTTTATGCATAAAAGTATCACATTCAACTCAGCCCAAACCGGGTTTTTCATTTTTTTTTTGTTGAAAAAATCAGAGCTGAAAAGGCAATTTGGGACTTTTATGCATAAAAGTCTCATGTTCAAACTGGACTTAGACAGCTTTTGATGACCTCTGAAAATGCATGTTTTTCAGATCCTTAAGCGCGATTACCTTTCCACACTGAGATCTCATTTCAAGACCCTCGCACAACAGCTTGAGGGCCAGCCACATCGACCTCCACACGACGAGATCGTCCAAGGCGACCTAAAACTGCGCAAAAGTTCTACAAGTACAGTACCCAAACCTTTGTTGAGCAATCTTGAAATGAAAAACATGGTTTGGACAGGCGACTTTCTGGGGTTTGGATTCGAGGCCTGGCTGAAAAACGTTTGCTTCAGACCGACTTCATCGCTACTGGCAAAAGATGGCGTCAATCCCAGACGGCAAAGGGGGTACTCGGAAGTTGGAGGAAACACAGGCAAGGCATCTGATCGCAGAAGGGAAACACTTGTTTGCTTCGTTCTTTGTTTTCACGGTGTTTCAACAAGGACGGCGTTTTACGCAATGGGAGTTGGATCTGTGTCTCGAACTAAAACATCGTGGTCTCAGCAGAGAAGGGATCGATGTTCTCTCTTCTGCAGGAAGAATTCTTCCTTTGCGAAGCTTCGATCTTCACAGAAGCAAACGACTTGAAACTGTGATGAAAAGAATCAGGTAAGCAAGGCGTGAACTCACACAGAAAAAGCCATTCTACACTTTGTTGAACACATTTTGGTCACACATCGAAATTGTTGCCTTCACTATCTTTGCTTCAAGATCGGTTCGTGAGGGGTTTTCCAGAAGTCACCAGACGCCAATTGTGTTTTACACTGTTAACGAAATGTTTTCAGTGGAAGGGTAGACAATTTCACACAAAACCGAACGAGCCTGAAAAAGTTTGCAGGGCCAAACCGGACATGGGACTTTTGTGCATGAAAGCTCAAAATGTGAAAAGGCCATTTTGGAACAGTTCAATTTTAAAACGTCTGCAGTTCAAAAAAAGATTCAGGTGGCACCAACCAGGCACTGGAACCGGTCAATCCATTTATGCATAAAAGTGGTGAGTGAAATTCGGCTCGGGCGTAAAAAGTGGACCCCAATTGGAAAACCAAAAAAAACGTGAAAAAGGCAGCCGAGCCGATCCGAACATGGAACTTTTATGCATAAAAGTGCAAACTGCATATTTTTGAGACCTGTCTGAATCGAACAGTTTGGTTGTCGTGAATCGTGGTGTGTTTGATTTCTTTCAAAAGTGGCGTGAAACATGTTGAAACAACTCATGATGTGCATGAAGATGCTAGTTTAGAAACAGTAAAGACAGATGTCAGGGTGATTTCAGTAGACCATGCAAATGTCTTGAGAGGTGACAAGAAAAAATTTTAAGGTGTGCACTGTTTTTTCGATGTGTCCTTTTTTAAAACTTCCCTCAGCACTAAAACACAAATATCTGAGTAAACCAGCATCACTGCACCTGTAAACATGTTGCTGTGCTAGCAAAACGAAACCCGTAATGACGTGATCTGATCTACTTGGTTCGACAACTTTGCAACGAGTCTGAAGTTTCGCAATGTTGGTGTTCCCGATTTGGGAGCGGGCCCGTACAACAACGGACTTTGGACGGTTGTGGGAGTAATTCAGTCGCAGCGGTTGCAGCCTCCCAGCTTAATGTGGAATGACTGCAAGAGAAACGCAATTCCAGATGATCTTTTCAGCAGGCTTTGACGGAGCTTACACGAAGTAGGATGCACGAGTTGCAAACAAGGAATCCTGACTTTTTTCAATTTTTTCAAACACTCTGCTTCCAAGGAATCAAACAGAATTCCGCTCAGGTTGCCCGTCAGTCTTTCCACGGACAACGACCCTGCGAACAAGGGGACTGTTTTCTTCGATGTGCGGTTGGAAGACCGAAACATCGCATCCAATGATGCGTTGATTCGTTTGTTGCAAAAAACTTGCAGCGGATCAAAAGACAGGAAGTGAGCCCCGTTACAAGCTCTACACGGTCGATTCCAACATTTACAAAAGAATTCTCAAAGTGTGTTTTTTTAAAGTTCTGATGAAAGTTGTGCAAGAACAGCTTTTGTGTGTGTGCGGTTTTTGCAGGCAATGTTGGACTTGAGCGGAGGCTTTACTCACCTGAAGTCCTGGATGTGTGTGCTTCTCGGGCACTGGCATGTGCACAAGTTCTTGTGCATTTTGATTTGGCGTGAAGTTCAAGCGCCAAGTGTTCGGCCCGTTTTGGCATGCACTGTTTTCCTGACAAAAAATTCGCATCAAGCCCCGGCTGAAGACAATCACTGCAATCATGGCTTTGAACTGAAGCACGTGTTCAAGGAGATTACGGATGGACTGGATGTTCTATTCGAAAAGCTGAGGCTAGTTCCATACAAGACAAGAGAGAGATGGAAACATGCACTCTACCTTAAAATACAAGATGGGTTGTTCAAACATGAGACAAACAGGCGTACCTTGTTGATGCAGCGTCCAAATCTCAACTCAGCTGGCCCACCAAAAAGCGCAAAGACAGACCTTCCTGAAAGGAGGCATGGCAGGCCTCCTAAAAGCAAGCAAGCAAAACGAAATTCGCGTGCTACAATGCCTTCACGAGTGGTTCGGCGCGTTCTGGACGCTGATACACAGCGTCACTCACATTCGTCGTTGTATTCTTCTTTGCCAAGTCCCCCTAATCTTCCTGACCCTACACATTCTTTAGATCTCTCCCAATCAGTCTCCCATGTACAGCCTGCAGGTTTCTCGACCCAGCTTCTGGGACCTAAACATCTGCCTAGTCATTCTCTCTTCCCATCAATCTCCTAGTCATTCTCGCAGGTTTTCCGCCCCAGCTTCTTGTGCCTCATCATCTGAAGGCTGCCTAACACTTCTCTCTTCCCATTAGTCTCCCGTGTACAGCCTACAGGTTTCCCGCCCCAGCTTCTGGGACCTAATCATCTTCCTGAGAGTTTTCCTTCTTTCAAATGCAATCCACAGATATGAACTCTGTCCAACATCTTGACTTTCCTGCAGATCATTTTGCAGCCGAACCTCCTCGTCGCAAACAGCGCAGACAAAATCAGAACATCTTCTCTGCACTCTTGGGGCCTGGGAGCGACCTAATCTCACCGCTGCCCCCTTGCTCCTTGTTATTCATGTGGTAATCCAGATGTATCTGGTGGTAGCACCTGATTGCTCAACCCTCATGATGTTGTGAATATACTCCTATTGGAGCTGCCCGTCCGCTCGCCTGGTGACCCGGTGAACAACAGGTCGTTCATCTTCTCACCGCTTTCCGAATACCAAGAAATATAATTATGGTATATTATCCATTGACCCGAACCAGCTTCAAGCGCGTCCACTTTCACTTGGACATAGCTACAGCACAACAAAGGTGGTGCAAGCAACGAAAATACAAAATAAACCTTCTCTGCACATTGTACTGAGCCTCGTGCTTCACGCACTTCCTCAGGTTCTCCCTGAGCCTTTGGATTTTTCGTGATTCCTTTTGCCGGTCGCACGTGCACTTTCCAGACGAGCCAGCTCAGCCTTCCACCGTTTGTAGTTATCGTGCCATTTGCAAGGCACCGTCTTTGTAATACACCGAAACAGCACGTCCTCCTCCTTCAGAATGTTGCCAACGGTTGGGCGGCTGCGGGGTGCGTAGTTGTGATAACAAACCTCACCACTGCCCTCCTCCACACAGCCTCCCCGGCAAATGTGTGCCTGAGCGTTCTGCTGAAACCACTTTCCCGACCATTTGTTCAAAAATGAGTGGATGGGCAGTGGTTCTGAACCACTCGTGAAAGGAATCCAATTTCCCAAACCAAAAGGCAGCATTCGAGCCCGACTTAGCTCCCAAACTCTCCTTGACAATAGATGCAGTGATGCGTCTTTCCAAAGGAGAGATCTTCTCACGCTCAACGCCGTCCATCATTGGCTGCGTGAAAATGTCCTTCTTTTTTGGTTTTATGCCTGCTGCCGTAGCCTCGTCTGCGGCGCGAACTGCAGCTACCGCTTTCCTAGTATACCTACGGAAGGGAAGGCATCATGAAACTGCTTGGCAGTCATTGGCCCACGAAGCTTCCCAATTATAGCTTGTTTGTGAGCTGCCCCTTTGGGCATAGCTTCAACCATGGCTTTCGCAGCCGTAGCAGCGGCTGCTTGAGCCTTGTTTTGCTGGAAGATTGCTGCAGTCTTGGGGAACCTCTTTTGTCCTTGTTCGGACATCAGCAATTGTTGAAGCTGTTCGTCAGTCACTTCCTGTGACAACGATGAGCTAGACCGCACAATTTCCTGGTATTTCCTGCTTTTTTGAAGTCTCTTTGCGTGTTGTGGATCCACTGTACTGAGATGAGGCGCTGTCGAGATACGGCCCTGTTTGCGAACTAGATTCACTACGCACGCTGCCCTCTGAGGAGGAGGCGACGCTACTGATGAACTTAAGCTATGGAGATATGCATCGGCCTTCTGTGAGACCTTTTGCGCACAGGATATGTCCCCTGCTTCAAGCTTCGCTCTAGTCGCTGTGGTGCTAGCCTGCCTGCGATTTCTGTCTGCTGCTGAGAGCAACGCCGACTTACTTACTTCTGGAAGACTTGCTACGTTGGCCAGAAACGACATGGTACACGTCTGGTGCAACAGAAACAAGCAGTGACGACACAGAGGGAGCAGACATATACCAGGCGATGTTGCAGCAATCCAAAATTTGAACCAGCCAAACTGAAAAAGCCCTATGAATCACATGCCGAACGCGTATGGAAATGATGGAGGAGTAATGAAATAACACGTGTAGACCTGCTTGGGCGTTGAATACTAGCGCGTTGGACAAAGGCAAAGCAGAAGCGTTCGTTTTTATTCAAAATAACCTTGCCGTGCCATGCAGGGAATATCGGCATTAGGCTAGTTTTTTGGCATCCAGTGGACTTTGCCTGGCAATCCGTTGCTTTGGTTTTCCCACCAAAGCTTCTAGCTCATCTCCTGCGCGCAAAAGGGCTTCTCATGACAATTCAAGTAAAGACAATTGACGCCTATCGAGTGGAACGCTCAGATTGGAAGCAAGAAGTGTTTGTTCAAGTGAACGGAAGAAGGTCTGGGAAAATCTGAGCAAGTACGACATTTCTCCTGAGGTTACGGCTTTGTATTATGATTCCCCCCACTTTGACCCCACTAAGCCAGCTTGGGACAACGTTGAACCCAACAGAGTTTTCACTTATGTGCCCAAGGGCAGCACAAAATTTTTTGAGCTCGCGAAAGAGCCCCCGTATTTTGACCCGAAGCTGGCGGAGCAAAAGCTCTCTGCACGCCAACCAAGGGTGAAACGTAAGCAGCCTGTCTCTGTCCAGGGGGCAGCGAAGCCAGCCGCCTCAAAGCCGAAAGGCAAGGCGGAAAAGAATGCCAGTTCTCCTGCTTCCAAGAAGTCGAAAGCACAGCAAAAGGTTGGCTGCTGTCCCTGGCATTACTGTTCTGTCCTCCCTCTCCTTTTTGCTCCTCTTGCTCCTCTTGCTCCTACTTCTTCTCTTCCTTCTCTCCACTTCCGTCTTCTCATCTGCTTCTTCATTCTCCTCCTTTGTCATCAATTTATCGTCGTATGCAGCACAAACAGCTATACACACTCACACACACTCACACACACATGACACTCCCCTAAGATAAATATTTGCGTGCATTCCAAAACAATTATATCAGCATCAACATCATGCCTGGCCCTAGCTCCCCTGCAAATATAAGCTCCCAACTCCTTCTCGTTCCCACAAACCATGACTTATTCCGACAGGGGTGCGAAAATGTGGGGGGGGGGGTGTGTGCAACTCCCCTAAGATAAATATTTGCGTGCATTCCGAAACAATTATATCAGCATCAACATCATGCCTGGGGCTAGCTCCCCTGCAAATATAAGCTCCCAACTCCTTCTCGTTCCCACAAACCATGACTTACTCCGACAGGGGTGCGAAAATGCGGGGGGGGGGGTGGTGGGTGTGTGTGCAACTCCCCTAAGATAAATATTTGCGTGCATTCCGAAACAATTATATCAGCATCAACATCATGCCTGGGCCTAGCTCCCCTGCAAATATAAGCTCCCAATTCCTTCTCGTTCCCACAAACCATGGCTTATTCCGACAGGGGTGCGAAAATGCGAGGGCGGGGGGGGGACACAGACACATAACCACACATACAACGCCCTGTGCTGCTGTTTCTTCTTTTAATATGCTCTGCAATCATGCTATTGGTCGCCCAGAGGTCGCGGTCGCAAAAAAGGAGCAGCCAAGAAGCAAGCGCAAAAGGCGAGCAAGCATCCACAGCGAGCACTTAAGTTCAGCGCTAGGTCCAAATGTTTCAGTCTTTTGGGTCATAAACACAGCATCCTTTGCTTTTATGCTGATGTAGTGTCGACACAGCGGAGGAAGCGAAGGAGCCAGAACCGGTGCCTGTGCAGGAACGGTCTATGCACAATAATTGCTTGTGTTTGCGCACTGCATGGCTTGTATTGGTAGGGTGACGCCGGATCCCAAAGAGAACGACCTGCCCCCTCCACCGAAGCGAAACCGGGAGGAAATACTCCGGAATCTGCAGCATTTGAGCGAAGTTTCGTCTGCTGCGAAGCAAGGGCTCATGGGGGAAGATGGAGTATTCCCCCAGGCAGTTGATCTCACCACCAGCGAGGCAGGTGACAGAGAAGGCGATGAAGTGCTAGCTCCAAATTCAATCTTCGCTTGTTGGCTGAGGAGTAGCTCCACTGCAGCTTCAAAAGGTAGCAAAACTAAGGGTAGCGACAAGGGTGGAGGCAGCGACGGTGGGGAGGGCAAGGGGCAGCAGGCAGGCGATGCCAGCAATAATGCAGAGGAGTCGCAGGCGTTGGCCGCGAGTTGCCAGTGGCCGTGGGCTAGTGGGGCAGCGGAAAAGCAGAATGCTCACAGGAAGTGGAAAGTGAAATCAGCCAAACAATATTATTACAAATTCCCCAGCGGCATGAGCAAAGAGGATCGGGAAGCAAAGATGTATGGGTAAGCAACAAGCAAAAAAATAATTCTTGTTCTGGTGATTTTTTTGTTTGTTTCGATGCAAGGTGCCTCTTGCTTATAATTCCTTTTTGTGGCCTTCAGAACCTTGCTAAAGTACAGCAGGACCCAGCAGGAGGGAACCTCGCTTGCATACACCCCTGCATGGTTTGCTTGCCTGGAGGGCCAGTATTGGAGCAACCTTGGGCTCAACCTCAGCGTACTATTAGTTTTGCAGCACTGTTTATGTCGTATTGTGGCATTATTTTGTAGCAGCTCGATTGGATCATGACGAAGTCGGTGCCTTCCGAACAGGTTGTGCTGATCGGGTAAGCAAAATTTCGCGCTGGTATAATATAATTTCTTATTGCACTACATAGACCCGGCCGTCATTGCTGCCGGACTCAGCTAACGCTGACAATTTTATTGAAGAAGGCCGCGCACTATTTAGTGGCGATCAAGGCGCCTGAATTGAATGAAAAGGGGGAACGGGTTTTTGATTTACGCTTTTGTGTCGAAGAGGATATTGACCCAATCGAGACTGTCAAAGAGTGGATGAACATCCTGGGCGCCCCTCCAGCTGCCTGATCGAAAAGTACATCTATCCCCTTGTGGAGCCACACATTCACGCTGCCAACGGTCGTTGGCCCAGCGATTTGTTGCTTCCTGCCATTGAACCCCACCGTAAAGTGACTGCCGGGTTGCTGGTTGAGTCGTCGCCTGCCCTTTCGCCTGATTTGCGGGGCGGAGGTAGTCCAACTTCCCGCACGCGTACATCAGCGCCAAAGGGCAATCGAAAGATTATTCTCCCCTGATTCAGCCGCAACCAGTCCCAGGTAAGCCATCATATCGTTTGCTCTGCTGCGATCCTTCTGTGGATGTATTAGCGGCCTTGCGAACCGGAAGTCCGCGCGCACAGCAACATTGCGGAAAGGCGAGATACGCATTGTGCCTATGGCTTCCTTCATGGACCAGACAGGCGCGAAGTTAGATGGCGTTGGTGTACAGCTTTACCCAATCAACGGCGGCGTATTCGGTGAAATCGGGCTACGGGAGGGCGACGAACTGACTGGGTTGGGCAAAATGCTGCGTCTCGAGTATGTCGGAGACTGCTACGATGCAAAGCGCGATCCGGCGGGGTACAAGAATGCTTTGGCAAATCCAGGTGAGTATTCGATGCAGATTGGGCAGAAGGTCTGGTGTTGTACGGAGATGTACCACGAAGAACTGCTCAACGGGAAGAGACCGCCGTCGCAAGCGGGGGCGCTGATAAACCATGCATCGGAGGGCTCTGGCGCCAACTGTACTTGGAATTTTTGCCAGAGCAAGGGAAATGCGTTTCCCGTGGTCAAGATGATTGACAACCTTGTTTATGGTGGTTTTTTTTAATTTTGCTTATGACGGGCTGGTGTACTCCTACTACTGGAAGAGGCACTGCAAGGGATTGCTGCCCATCACCATGCCTGTGGCTGCAGACGCGGTCTTGTTTTCATATTTTTATTTCATAAAAATATATATAAACTGCGTGTATATGGTTTATGTGTCTTTTCGTCGTAATCTCTCTTAATGTGCTTAGTTTGATAAATTTATGTTGAACATTTGACACTTTTTTGTTTTCTATGTATGTTTTCTATGTGTCAAATGTTGGTTTTTCATATTTTTAAGGCTTGTTTCATACTTTGCGGTTGGACAAGTCGTGTATACATAAATGAGCATCAAACACAAATGGGGGGAAGGGGGACACTCACGAAGTGAGTGGCGGGGGTAGGGGGGAGGATACACATGAACATACAAAAGAAAAATATTTTTTGCGACACACTGCGACAAGAAAGTGAAATTCTGTCGCAACCTCTGCGACACTGCGACACCGCCGTGTTTTGGTGTCGCAAAGACATATTCGCGAGAATTTCCTTTTTTCCAAAAATTGGTGGCACCGGCTCAGCCATAACGATATTATTTATGATCAAAATTGGAGTGCTTTTAAATATTTAATAGTAGATTCCATTTCTCTCTGCTCCTCTCTCTGCTCCTCCGTCATTTTCTCCATCTGCTCCTCTTTCTGCTTCTCTGCCTCTTCCTCTTTCTGCTTGAGATATTCTTCTTTGTATTTATCTAATATTTCCTTATTAGTGTCCCTGTATTTCTTTTGTTGCCCTTGGATCTTGTCCTTGTTTGATTTATAATATTCCCTTCGATGTTTATTTATCTTGTCCCTGTTTGCTTCTCTATATTTCCTTTGCTGTTCTTCAATTTTGTCCTTATTATTCTGCCTATAATTTCCTCTATATTCTTTGATTTTCTCCTTGTGTTTCATTTGATATCTTTCCCGGTATCGTTGCTGTCGGGGATCGGGGACGTTTAGAAAAACCTTTAGTTCTTCTATGGTATAACTCATACTTTATACTATACATAGTATGTGTTTAATACTTAATATATAATTCAATGAGCAAACGAAAAGATGAATATAAGAGCAGGGGGAGTTAAAAATATCTTCTCCTTTTGGTGGCCAACCCCATGGTTGGCCTTGTCCAGGTAGATTTTTTAAAGGTTGGACACTTTTTGGTTATTAAATTTCAATATTTATTATATTATTCTTCTTCGTATTACATATTTTTATATTGTCCAAGGTGTCCAACCTTTTATTAAGAAATAGTAAATTTTCCAAGGTGTGGGGTATTCTATACTATACACTTTATAAAAGTTTCTAAAAAAAAGGGTCGCCCTCGGACGTCGGACATGGTTTAATACTAACACGAATTGTCGCACTTAGACTGCTTATTATTGCTCTCAGCCGTCCAAGTCGCCACAACGACATTTTTGTATTTTTGGCGCAGATGAATTTTCTATTTAAAATAATTAAATAATATAATTATATATAAGAGACATAATGCCAAGGACACCTCAATTCACCAAGGAAGAAGTAGTTCAACGGAGAAGGGAAAGAGCGAAAGCATTTTTAAAGGCTCAACCTGATAAGAATAGGGAAAATGCGAATGCATACTATTATAAGAATCAAGAGAGGATAAAATTACTGCGGAAGGAGAAATATGAAAACCAAAAAGCAGAATTGCTTGAATTAAGGGCTTTTCGTAATAGTATGTTAAACAATATATAATTTATTTTATGACGTACAACTCCATTTGGATTACGTGAATGGAAAGTATTACTGAATCTAGTCAATGCCGTTTCATTTATATCACCCGATGGAAAGTGGAACACGGACGATTGGAAACTCATGAAAAGTATAGAAAAAGGGACAGAACAATATTGTTGTTGCTCACACGAGATTACAAAGAATTACATCATAAAAAATGTAAAAAACGGGAACGAAATGGTGCTGGGCTCTGAATGTATCAAGCGGTTTAAGAACGACAAAATGAACGAAGACCTCATTGCTCATCCGCACCCTTGACAATCCAAATTAAATTTTGTTGTTATTGTAATAACAACAGGGCAATTCCAAAAAAGATCGTAGAAAAGTATCCGAACAGAGACAAGTATTACATAAGACTGCTTCATACAGAGATTAAAGTATTGCGAACTTTGCGGACAATACAAAGGATTTAGTAGATGCGGGTGCTTGAATAAGTAAAAAAAGAATTCTTTTTTTTTGTCATAACGATATATAAAAAATTATAGTTACATATTAAGGACTATGACATACATGGTTATACAGATATATAGAATAATTAATTTATTTTTATAAAAAAGATCCGAGCGACTATATAATATGACCGCACCGACACTGACCAATGACAATGGTATTGGAAACAAGAAGAAGCACTGAGAGATAAACCACGGTGCGGTTCTTATCAAGTGGGGGAACAAACAATTCACCACTATGCCATGTCAAGAGGATTTCGTTGAATTGATTGAAAAAACGCCCATGACCAAAAGCAATACTATGAAGTATTAATGGAAAACAAACCCCAAGAATGTTTGCCGACATTGATGGCGATGAATTATCAATCTCACGAGAAAAAATGTATGAGCGGTGGACACTTATGGAAAATGTATTTGCTAATGTAGGCTTGAAGTATAATCCCAAAAAAGCAAATACTTGATGCGAGTAAGAATGGTAAAATGTCGTGCCATTTTTCTTACGATAACGGCTTGGTGTTTAAAACTGCGAAACACAAAAAGAGTTTTGGAAGTATGTGGAAGTGGTGATTGAAAAAGATTATCCCGACCTTTGTTTCACATTTGAACGAGCCGACAAGAATATTGAATTGCGAACCATACTTGATATTTCGTGTATAACAAAAACAGGGCTTTCCGCACTATCTACATAAAGAGGATAGCGATCGCGTTTTGCTTCCGTATTCATACACCCAAAAACAAACACCTTGAAATTGCTACAAATGTGGAAATAGACGATTATTTGATTATGCGCCCCGATGACAATACATTTTACGATGTCAAAATTCCCGAATATACAACTTTGAAGCGATATCAACATATCACATTGGACGAAATACGCGAAATTATACTCAGCAAAATACCAAATGTAGAAATTGTTGAAATAAAGCAGAGAATGTTTGTTTTAAAAACCATAGGGACACGAGTATGTATCATAAACGGGGAAGAAAATAAAAGCGACAATTGCTATGTAGTATGGAGAAGAGACGGGCTGTATTTCTACTGCCACGATAGTAGTTGCGAGGTAAAATATAAAATTCATGAACTATCCCCCCTATTCCGTAATATCAACACGATTGATGACCTACGACGACTTGCCAGCGAATGTAATAGTTTAGAAAAATTCAAAGAGTTGATAGATACTGCTTTGGCCTGGATGAATAATCATACACTTTTGCTAACTTAGCAAAGCCGCTATAATTGAAGAATATGTTGATTCCAAAGGTAAGAGGTATTCGCTACAAGACGGAATCAGCATGGAATCATTCTTCAAAAACAAAAGAGTAAAGACCAATCTATCAAAGGAGGACTGGATAGCACTAGGTAAAAACCCCGCCAAATTGAACGTTGTTGATTTGTATAAAATGTGGACTACACCCGAGAAGACGCGAAGTGAATGATGTAATCTTTGATCCAAGCATACTTTGATAACGATAAACAAGGGTTTTATAACTTGTTTAAGGGTTTTGAAATTCCAGCGGACACATTAGGAGACGTGAAATCATTCACGGCAGAAGAAGAAAAAAATGAAGCATTCTTTCAACATATCCTAAACAGATGGTGTGGGGGAAGGCAGGACATATAAAAAGGTGCTTGATATGTTTGCGAGCATTTACCAAAAGCCGTGGCAAAAACTACACTTATCATTAGTTTTGACAAGCACTGAACGAGCAGGTAAGGGTATTATTCTTGAAATATTCAAAGACATAATAGGTGCCGATTATTACTTCCAGCCGTCCGACGTTAGAGAAATATTAGGCGATTTCAATGCGCAACTCGCAAAAGCAATCGTAGTATTTATGGACGAAATGGTTTGGGGTGGTGATAAAGAACGAGCGGGAACAATTAAGAAACTTGTATCAGAAAACACGCTCACTCTTAAACAAAAATATTTACCAAATCTAACATTAGAAAATATGTTATTCTAGTCCTTGCTTCAAACGAAGAATGGGTAGTGCCAGCGGGCACCACAGAGCAACGATGGCTAGTCCTTGAAGTTTCTGATGAACTGGCACTTATGAAAACAGACGAAAAGAGAAAAGTGATTGCGGATATTAGATCTATTGACAGGCAACGACTGGCAAAGTTTCTCCTTGAAAGAGACCTTAGCGAGTTTAACGATCGCGAAACAATCATCACAAAGGGCTACGAGAACAAAAAGTGAAATCTCTTTCAAAGTTGAGAAAGTGGTGGTTATTGCTTGAACTTAGGATATATTACAAACCAATTTCCAGGAATTCATTTTGGTAAAGAAGTTTCAAAAGAAAATTGTATGATGTGTATAAAGCAAATGCGAATGATCCGCACACTTCGCGGTCAGTTTCTGGACTAGTCTTAGAAAACTAATGCCAAATATGGTAGAAAAGAAGAAAACGATGGAAGCAGGCACGCGAGTTAGATACGTGGATTTACCAACATTAGAAGAATGTAAAAATCAATGGAAGGTTATTTATGGTGATAATGAATGGGCTTTTGACGATGACGATGATGACGATGATGACGATGATGAATAAACAATATAAAAACGGATTTTTTTTGTTATGCTTATATATAACATGGCAACCAAAAAAGATTATCTAAGTCAAATAGAAAAATGGACTCATTTAAGTAGCGATATAAAACTGCCAACAAGCAAATCGCTTAAACCTGATATTGTCGCATTTTACGAAAAATACCGACCCGAACAAAACCCAGAGGTGATAATGTTGAAGTTGTATTGCCCTCTGTTGATACATTGAAAAGGTAGTTTTTAATGACGAACCAGAAACAACGAAGAATTACACCCTTTAAAGAAAGTGATTTGAAGGAAACTGGCATCACCGAAATCAAAACGAATGTAGGAGAAGAACTGGCAAAGAAAGAAATGCCAGTTTTAGAAGCATCCACGCCACCAAATGAAAGAAAACACCGATTAAAGCAAAGCGAAATCCGCCCGAGAACGGGTATAGTTGCTATGAAATAATAACGGCACATTTGAAAGTATCAAAAGACCCGTTTAATTTCTTGTATATGAAAGTGGAAGACCGCACGACAATGCAAGAGGATATGAAGAAATGGCACGAGAGTAGATATGCGCACATACCACCAGAACAACGACCTATTCTTAAATATGGTAAGTTAGATATAAGACATTTTTTAGAGATGTTTTATCTCAACACGAGGGCAAACTAACAACATAAAAGATATGTATGACAGGTTTCATATGTAATCGGCGGTTAGTGCTATATCTCTCATAACATCAATTTTGAAAAATGATGGGTTAAATGAAACAGGCTTGTCGGAGTTTCTTGATTTATAATAAACATTCAATGAAATGTTCGCGCCTTCTGCACAGGTTACAGAAACTCTGTTAGTTGGATAAGTTTCAATACGACCCGTTTTTTAACCGTTTGTCCGCTTATATCATTACTAGGAGCCGTAATCTGCCATGCTAAAAGAACTTGTGTTGTGTTGTTTTTTGACAATCCATTTGCAACTATATTCTTCATTAGTAAAAGCAGGAAAATAATCAGTTATTTCTGTGTCAAGACTATAAGCATATGTGCCGTCATCAAAATAGAATTGAAATTGAAAAGACCAATTGCCCACTGGATTTGCCGCCATTGTTAAACAGCCCGAAAAAGAAACAATTATGGATTGACCAACTGCTAAATTGGATATTGTTTTGCTACCAACTCCCGATGTGTCAAGAGTTGTAAATGATGTGCCAGTCATTGCGGATCTGAGTGCTGTAGAGTTATACACATTTTGAATAACTCGTGTCAGTGTTGGAGTAGCAGTGACGGCAATAGTTTTAGTATCTATTGACTGCTGTTCTTGCGATCGGCCGAATATATTCATTTTTTAAGACTAAATATATTCTACAATATAAAATAATTCTATTAAATTATGAACCATTTGGGCAATCCATGGACATATCATTTTTACGGCTCTGTCATGTGGATGAGATTTAGAAATTATGGTGTATTATATGGTGATCATTGAAGCAAACTCAATACAAGCAAGGACTGACGACATAACAATATCATCGCGAAATAATAACTCCTCTTTGTTGATATCTGATACTGGTTATGTGTCAATCAACCTGTCAGTATCATGTCCATACCATGGTCATCAACCTGTCAGTATCATGTCCGTACCATGGTCAATGATACTGACAGGTTGATGACCATGGTATGGACATGATAACTGACAGGTTGATGACCATGGTATGGACATGATACTGACAGGTTGATGACCATGGTACGGACATGATACTGACAGGTTGATGACCATGGTATGGACATGATACTGACAGGTTGATGACCATGGTATGGTCAATGATACTGACAGGTTGATGACCATGGTATGGACATGATACTGACAGGTTGATGACCATGGTATGGACATGATACTGACAGGTTGATGACCATGGTATGGTCCATGATACTGACAGGTTGATGACCATGGTATGGACATGATACTGACAGATTGATGACCATGGTAT
>WBZZ01005120.1:0-55000 GCA_019918135.1 Paulinella micropora
TGAAGTACATGTATTAATACGAAACCCTGGCGTAGCACTGCTTCAGCATTAACACTTTACGTGACTGTCCACTGCCTCGAGGTGTTTCAAGTTTAACTGATATGATCATCATTGTGATATTAATATTCCCTTCTTAACTCTTACTCTTCCCTTATCTCCACTAGTGGCAAGTTTTCTATCATTAAAAGTTAATCATCTGGTGAAAAAGATGGAGGGGCCAGCAGAGCAGAGATGTAATATATGTAGTTAGAGAGGTTTTTTGGCCAGCAGTGCATGTGGACTATTAATACTACAACTGAAGCATTGGGGGCGGGGGGGCCCAACGCCAACCCAGCGCTGCCGACCCCGCGCCGCGCCTCGCCGCGCTATCGCGCGGCAAGGCGGGGTCGGCAGCGCGTGGTTGGCGTAGGGGGCCCCTTTGCAGTTTATAGCAATTAACTTTACACAAAACTACTAAAGGCCCGGGTACCACTATAGCACAGTTATCTTTTATATAAAATAAGGCTATTTTTATATAAATTCGTCTTACTATTAATTTCAATAAAAATATAGATAATTTTATCCAAATTCAATATAGCAATCATTAAGCCTTAAATAGTCCATATTTCGGAATTTCTCGGGAGTCTCAAACTCTAAAAAAAAGATAACTTATCTATCTTTTTTCAAATCAACACGAAGAGACATCAAAACCTGTTTCTTAGTTTTTCTTGCTGTGCTGAACTTAGTTATCTTTTTTGAAAAAATTAAAAGTACTCCCTATTGCGAGTTTGATTAATTAATTTTTTTCCATAAATTTTTTTTACCAACATATATAGACCGATGACCACCCTCACTAGACTATCTGAAAAATTTGGAAGACTTTCAATTGAGAAGAATAAGGAATTCTTTTCAGTAAGAGATGTCCAACAGATGATTGATGAAGAAATTAAGGCAATTGAAAAAGTAGAGAAGGAAAGCCAACCGATGTTTTTCCGTTTGGTAAGTATCGCGGGAAGAAGGTTTCAGATATTGCTACCATTGACAAACCATATCTTGAATGGGTTATGAAACAGCAGTGGTTTGATAAATTTACAGACATTAAAAGTGAAGTAAAAAAATATGTTTAATATTTTTGCTTCAAGATTTTTTTAATATTTATATATATCAATGACTGACCTGTCAACCAAACAGGACTACTTAAACGAAATTGAGAAATGGAACCTTGACATTGAAATTAAGAAACCCAGAATTGAATGGACTAAGCCTGACATTGTTTCTTTCTATGAACAATACAAACCCCGCGACGACAATGTGAAAGTAGTTATTCCATTGGAGGCTACACTAGCAAAAATTATAATGGAGGAACCAAGCACACCATTTACGGCGACTGATTTAAAAGAGACTAGTATCACTGAAATCAAGGCTCATGTTGGCGAAGAAATAGCGAATGCTACATGTACAGAAGAAGGATGTATATTAAATAAAGCACCTTGTAAAGAGTGTAAGAAAAAAATGTGTTATCAGTTTCAATTGACGATGATAGATTTTGCGATGTGGCATGTGTACTTTCATTTCTAGAAAAAAATGAAGAAATGAATGAAGTTAGAAAAAATAATTTTATCAAGTATTTTAAAAAGTGATATTTGAAAATCCACACTTCCATTTTCGTTTTTTTTTTGCTTTCATGGGTCTTCTAACCAAGTAAAAGCATACTGAATACTTATAGTCTGATTTGTAGTAGCCTGTGCTGTTATAGTAAGCCTTTCGCTTGGCAACATATCATCTAAATCATAATCATTAAAATCAATGCTTTGAGCATCATTCGTATTAACAAATACAACGGATAGTATTTCCACCAGCAATAGTTGCGGTAGTATCAAATGAAACCAGACTTGTATTAGTATTGTTTTCAGCATAGACAGCACCAGTAAGGGTAGCATTTTTTATTACTTTAATGATTACACCAGATATCTGTATTTAAGACATTTAGCCGTCTAGGATACACTATACTATAATTTGCAATGGTGTTTCCAATAATATTAGTATTATTCCTCATAGTAAAAGCATGAGTTGCTACATTCGTTGTATTTGCTGTTCTTTCATAAATAAATGGAATACCTCTTATGATTTCAGTTCCTTCAATAAAGCATCCAACACTGGCAATTCTAAGATTTTGGATTTGCGGATTAGCTCCAACGGATAACGAAGCCAAGAATGGTACAGTAGTATTATTAAGAGAAGGAGCAGTTTTGCTGTTAGCATATCGTATAGCATGGACTAGTTGAAATATCCCCGTGTTCGGATTTCAATATAAAATGATATCTGACCAAAACCTAAGTATTGATATTTAATCTGAAATACATTACCCTTACTGAAATCAATGACTGGTAAGTAATCGGTTCCATCTGCGTTATCTACATTCCATTGACTTTGTTTAACCTCGGTAATTACAGTGGAGTTGTTTAATTGGTATATTTTCATTACACCATTTTCTCTTCAGAAGAAAAATCCGTCCGTTAAGAAGGAATCACCAATACCTACATAAGATGAATATCCGCCTGCTTCATTTGTATTCCACAAAGCAGTAAATCTGACACATACACCCATACCAGCACGATATTTAATTTTCTTTTTTGTTTCAATGAATAATCTTGAACCTCCAACAGCCTGTGTTGTTAGATATGCCATAGCACTCTTTAGCTCTAATGTAGCATTAGTAGTGCTTGTGTTCCACTTAGATGTATTTACATTATACATAAATGTTTCTTGTATAATCGGCGTGTATTGTGATGTTGCTAATTCACCAAATGCTGTTTTTTCAACATTAGTCTCAAGATAACCATCATGCCCTACTTTTACATTTGTGCGATTAAGTTTCTTTGGTGGGACATTGTAGGTCTATATTATCAAAAAAATAATTTTTATTTTTATTTTATTATTCTTTTTTAACTCATCAAAATTTCAACTCCATTAACAAGCACACTACGTTGAAGAATGGCGAATGTGTAATGGTTAAGATTAGTTACGCCAGCACCACTCGCATTATTACTTGTATTTGAAACGAATTCATATCGCCTCTCAGTGTCTAGGCTTAAACCGCTCACCTCATAGCCGTCTGTGTCCTTATCGCACAGCGGGCGGTTATTGTTCCAAGCATCTACGTGGAACCAGTTGTAATGATAAACATCGCTGTTTAGGATAGCACTTCCTTTCAACTTATCCTTCAAAATCATATAGTCTTCATTCTCAGAAGTGTCAATGTCAAATTGTTGAAGACGAGAGCCGTCAAGGGTTGTATAATAAGAAATAATTTTAGCATCCGCCCTGTTGTCATTATCAAAAGAAGTATTAGCACTCTCAGTGAAATGAAAGGCTGAAGTATAAATACGACGAATTCTTTCACCCTGCGAGCGGTTCATCTTAATAACATAGTTCTGTTGGTTTGTTTGAAGACTTTGCTTCCAAGCGATAGGATACTCAATCTTAAATGGAAAGCCTTCACCCGCAATCTTTTGCTGGACACCTAGGATGACATTCGGGTCTGTCTCAACAGCAAGGAATAGATTTAGGTTAGAGACGATAGCACCAGTGGTAGTAGCAGCAGCACCAGCGGCAGTAGAACTCACATTAGTGCCATAGAATGAAGAGCGGTTGGTTTCAGCCCAAACAATCCGCAAATCCAAAATTTCATTAAATCCAATAGTCTTATCCAGTTCAAAAATAGTACCAAACAGCATACCCAAACGAAACTTAACATTAATAACAGGGGTGGCAGTATTATCACCCCCACCTTCAAAATACTTAGCCTCCTCGAAAGGAACATTAACAAGGCTATAGGTTCCAGTGCTATCAGCGAGAGCGGTATCATCATTACGGCGGGCATTAACAAGAGGCACTTTGTAATATCCTTGAACTGCAGCCTTAAGACCTGCAACATCTGCCGCATCAGTAATTGTTTTTCTTTCCGCTACGGTTCCAATTTCAACTTTTCCAGCATTACACTTTTGAAGCATAGCACCACTACCCACACCAGCACCATGATTTTCAAGTGCCATAAATTTTTCATACTTCATTTCTGGTTTCCATGTCACCTTAGTGTAGTTCCCCACATGTTGAAGATTACACAGATACTGCCCGCTTCGGCTTCGCAATTCAATAGTTTTAATCATAGACAGACAATCCATATAGATACGATTGTAGCGACCCGCACCACCCGCCAGACGGAGTGTAAGTAAATCGCAACACACTCCTCGCAAGGTTCAAAGGACGAGTAGGAATTTCAAATGTGTTTTCCATACCACCAGCAGTAGTAAGTGCGACAGGTTGCGAGCCTTCACGAGTGGTAAGTTTAGTTAATTCATACTTACCAGTGAGCAGTTCCTTAGTCTGATGGACTAGTTCTCCTCCGTATTGGACAGGCATTTTTTGTTTTGTTTTTGAAGTGGTGTAAATTAACTAATTCACGAGAATATATTTATAGAAAAAAATGAATAATTAAAATAAATATCAATCACTTGGATTTCAACAAATTGAAAAATGAATTAAATCAACTAAAATAATTAGTTTCACGATAAACCAATAAAGTCATAACGATACCCAAACCATTAAGATTAATTGCTTGGTCATTTTCGTCTGTCAAGTAAAACCTGAATACGTTGTTTGAATTAGTGGACAATGTTTTTCCGTATTCACTACCAGAGCCGTCATAAATTACAGAACCGAAAGGAATTTCGTTGGCTGTGTATATTTCTTGAAGCACATGATTATCACCTTCATTCACCAAATCCGATTGAAGATACAATGTTTTTTCACCAGTTAAAATAATTACACTCGGCGATTTAATAAAATCATTAGCAAAGAAATATGTCGAATTTCTATCAAAACCCATAACCTCGTGAATACGGGTATCACCATCAAATATAAACCGCGGTTGAATACCTCCGTTATTTGAAACACTGAATGTTAATTTACCATCCTCCGCTTCTGTGTTTGTATTGTTGCTTGAGACAACATAAGTATAGTCATTCGGACTTTCTGTCGTCAGTACCTCCGACAACTTATTTTTTAAATTGTTCATTGTGTAGTTTCCCTCAGGTATCGTAATTAAAGCCTCATACCCGTCTTCGCTAAGAGTAAAAGTATTATATGGTGAAGCCACAGAGTAATACGATTTCTGCACATAAATATGAAAAATTTTACAATGTGTGGGATTGTCTAGCCCCTTCATATTGACTTCGTGTGTAAAGTCGCTGTCTGTTCCCGTTATTCGGTTTTTGCTGTTGATATAGTAAATACCCGAACTTCTCCCTCCCTTATAGTCCATGATATATTATACAAATAATATTTTAGATATATGTATCAAAACCATAACCATTCTGTGCTTTTAATTTTTCCGCTTCGTCTTCTTTTAAGTCTGTATAGTCACTGGCGAATTTAAATTTAATACCTTTCGCCCGCTCCATTAGAAATCTCATTGAGTGCCAACCACATGTGTCGCTCGTATCAGATTGTTGTTTTACTTGATTAACCTTCATTAATAAATAAGTATCGGGGCGGCTTCGGTCGATTAGTTGTTTCATTTGTTGCTGAAAGTCTTCTGTCGGCTCGTAAAGTGCTAATGGGTCATACACTTCAACACTTCTGTCTTTGTCTAGACTTATCCATATTGCCATCCAGTGCTGTCCTTTTTTGTTGCTCGGATCGGTATTCATAATAAATCCGTATCGCTTTCTGCTTCCAGGCTTCAACTTGTAAATTTCATCACTGGCTATCGCTCCAAGATACCATCCATATTTTTTCATTATTTCATCTATTTCATTAGTCATTAAATCGCGACCCTCTCCTTGTAATGGGACTTGCTCTGGCTGTGGCTTTGGATCAGGCTCTGGTTGCTGTTGCTCTTGCTCTGTCTCTGGTTGCTGTGGCTGTGGCTCTAATGGCGGGGGTATGGTTGTCTCCGCGATGAGTGGCTTTGCCACGATGTTCTGCTCCGCAGAAATTGTTCTTGGTGGTAGTTGTTGTGGCATTCCTTCGTCAATATTCAAATCATTTGAAACTTGTTTATCTACATTTTGGATCGGAAGTCATTTTGTTCGTTAGAGTATTTACAAAATCATGTTTGTTCATTGTGTGTTTCCAATCTTTGCGGGCTAAATATTTTTTTAATGATTTTTATTGAAAATACCTTATCAATTAATTCTTCTAATGTCTTCGCTCCATTCCCTTTTTGTTCATTAATACCCATATACTTCATATCTAGCATAATCCGCTACTTTTCTTTTTACGTTTTCCTTTTCATTTCCAACATCAATATTAAACCTTTTAATCATGTTAATTATCCACTTTGAAGTGTCTTTGTAATTTAATTTTTTATGTCCATCACTATCTAGTCTAAAGCCTGTGCTAACTCTTTTATAGTAATGTTTGGGTGATAAGTTTTTGAAAATGCAGAGATTAAAAATTGATTAATTTGTAAATTTTCAAAATGCTTACCCTTTTCTTTTGCTTTCTTTTCTTCCTTTTCAAGTTTTTCTTTATATTCTTCTGCTAACTTTTTCTGTTCCTCTAAAGATGTCGCTGTGGCTATAGCAGTCTGAATATCTTGACTGGCTTTTTGTAAGTCTTTACGACTCATCTTTTTTATGAACTTATCTGTATATCCTGCTAATTTCAGTGTTTCAATATCTTTCTGCTTTTTCTTTTTTTCTTCCTCATATTGCTCTTTCGTTTTCAATGGTGCTTCATCTCCTAAATTAGGTAATGGCGGTGCTTGTGGTGGTGCTCCTAATGGCGGTGCTTGTGGCTGTCCCTGCTGCGGTGGCATAATATATTGATATTGTGGTGGCTGTGGTAATGCGTGTATCCTATTTTTTCTGTCTTCTTCATATTTTACATCTTCTATGAGTTTTTGCTCCCTTCTTAGTTCTCTGGCTTTTTGTTCTTGTCGTTCATTAATATCCGCTAGTTCTCTTTTATGTTCCCTATCCATTATATCTTGTCTTTCCTTTGCATCGGCTATGTCTTTTCTTTCTAACCTTTTCTTCTCCTCTTCAGTATCCGCCCGTGCCTTTTTCTCTTTTTGGTCTATCTCATCAATCTTTTCGTATTTCTCCTTTCTGAGTTTGTCTAAGTGGTCATTAATGGCTGTTCTCGTATTCTGTTCAATCTCTGACAGGCTCTGGACTTTTCTTAAGTCTTCCTTCTTTGTTTTTTTCTTTGCTTTTGGTCTGCTCAAGTATTTCATAAAAAGTTTAACAATTTGAAGTGTGCTCATATCATTTGTCTTTTTACCGAAATTAGGATAATATTTTTTACCATTCTGGATAATATAAGGCTTCCCGCTTTTATTCCTATAAACCCGCGGGGGTCTTAATTTCTGTTTCTTCGCTTTCTTGACGACCATTGTATATAAACAAACAAAAAAATATTTCCTCATAATTTCAAACAAAATATCTTTAAGAATTTGAGTGCTCCGCATCCTCTCTGCTTTTTCTTACCATATCCGAGTTTTGATGCTACAGCACTAACACTACCAGCGTAAGGTACCCCGACGCTACTTAATGCTCCCGCAGTCCTAGAGATTAACTTATTATTGCGAAGAAATTTATCAACAGCAAAGGCCGTTTTCCCAACTTTTTGCCAGTTAATTTTACCGCCAGCCTGTCCCTTGCCGCCTTGCTTCTTCTTACGACCAGTCTTCTTTTTGCCTCCAGCCATCGTGCTTGAGTTAATTGTTCGTTTGCCGATTGTTGGAATGACTTCAACACGAGTTGTTTTTACTACCATAAAAGATAGATGATTATATAATACAGAAAAAAATAATAATTTTAAATTTTTTATTTTGATATTTTATTCACCCGCTTTCGCGGTTTCATAAAACATCGTTTTTGCTTTAAATGGTTTCGATGTTTGACAATAAACGAGAGTGCGAATAGCACGAAGTGAAATTGTCAAATATCATTTTAATCTGAAGTTGAAGTTTTTTCTTAACTCATCATCAACACTTGAGACATAAAGAAAATTAAATCTCTCCTTTGTAGCCTCGTGATACTTTTGAAGAAAATAATCAAAGTCAAAAGATAAGTCTAAGTGTTTATACACGAGTTCCATTTTATCCTGAGACTGGCCTGGAAAGATTAACAAATAATCTAACTGCTTAATTGCTTCTGGTCTAAGGTCGTTTAAATACTGGCTTGACATAATCACCTTACTTTTATAGTGTCTGTTCTTTTTTAACAAATCACTTACGAACTTGTCTCTTAATCCACTTCCTAAATCGTCCAAAACAAAAACAACCTCTGGAGAAATATACTTACTTGGTCTCTCTTTTTTCTCACCTCCTTCTTCTTTTTTCTTTTCCTTTCCAAAGTATAAAAATTGTGGCTTCTCTATTTCTTTTTTGTCCTGTTTTACTTCTCCTTCGTGTTGCTCGTCCTGTCTGTTCAGTTTGTCTAACTCATAATCAATGACATTAACACCATCTGATTTAAGAAAGGTATAAATTGCCATTGGGTTTCCCCTGTTCTTAAAGTGCTTAACCATTGCTTTATAAATGTAATCCTTGTGAATTGTTGAAGCAATAATGACAATACGGGTTTTTTTGTCTGTAGTCCGTTTCAGTATTTCAAAGAGTGCTGTTGTTTTCCCGCTCTTCTTACGGGCGAGTAGGAATATGTTTGCATACGGCTCGTTGAATAATTTATAACCTTTTGCTTTTTTGTTTCCATCACCCTCTTGTTTTACTGGCTTCACCTTGACATTGTTAATCTTAAGCATGATATTTTAGAATTGCGTTTTACTGCCCGAAGGGCGTAATCACTCTACGAGATGGTCGTGCTCCGCACTCTCTCTTATTCTAAAACATCGTTTTTTTCATTTACAAGAAATTAAATGGTTTTACGATGTTTGTTGAAGACGTAGTCTGAAACAAATATCAGCCTAGAAACTCTAGGCATACAACAATTCGGCCTGCTAAATTTCCTGTATCAATATTTCCGCTGTCAGTTTCAAGGACTTTAAATGTATATTGTCCGTCCGTCCATCCAACGACACCTAAATTATAACTAAGGTTTAAAATGTTTGCTATATTACTATCAGCAAATGTGCCGATAATTCCAATTCTGTCCATATAAAGAATTCTGGTTTTAGTTTCCGTCTGGTCGTTCGTATAATGAATAAACTTAACATTCATTTTGGTCGGTGAGAATGACATTTGAATATTTTATTAAATGTTTTGCTTCCAACAAAATCATGGCTTAGAAAAATAATCCGCTATTTATATTCAGTAGCCATGATTATATTACTGATGATAAATTTTTTTATAACAAAAATATTTTCGCGAACTGCCTGCGACTTTTACTCGCGGGTAAGCGAAAAAAAGAATGAGAGTTGTGCTTATTGTATAAAGCAAGGAATAGAAACTAAATTTAAATGTGTGTATAAGCCTATGAGTGATTGGTGTGTTAGTTTTGATGAAGCCATTCCTTTAATGTGTTCGGGTAGTGATGCTTCTTGGTATAAAATACACTTATATGAATGCTCACTTCTTTGAGCTAGAAGGTGAAGGAAGGCTAATTCCTATGAGTAAAGTCAAAATTCCGACATAAGTGTTAGCAACCTCACGAGGTAAGTTCTTTTCAGATAGCCTTATGATACAAAGGGTTATAATGGCAATAATGATACCCATTTGAAATAAGTATTTCATAAGTCGGCTGTCTGTTGGTCTGTTTTTTATACAACAACAATTCCAGTTATCTTCCAATTCGTGCTCTACTTTTTTTTCCTCAGTCTTTAGTTCTACTTCAAGAACACGAGACTTTAATTCTGGAGTTAGTTCGCCATCCATATCCATAATAGGTGGAGGTCTGTGAAGTCTAGTTGTATTATTGGACATTTGAAAAAACGACTGCTCGTATTTCTGCTAATTGATTGGTTTGGTCTTGTAGTATATTAAGTAAAAGTTTATTTTCTTTTTCTAAATTAACTACCTTTTCCGCCATGTGTTGAAAAGCACTGACTAATATTGGTATAAAACTTGTATATGTTATGCCTTCAAGATTTCCATTTCCATCATCTGCTTTCATTCCACTTTCAGATACAAATTCAGGAAATATTTTTTTAACTTCATCAGCAATAAATCCGTGGTTCTTTTGTTCTTTCTTTTCGTCTGATTTCAAATAATATGAACAACAATTTATTTTCATTAGTTTCTCACAACAATCCCCGCAGTCTAATGTTTTAATATCTGATTTTAGCCTCCTGTCCGATGAGTTTGTCCAAGCACCATTGAGAGAAATATAATTATAACTGCCTGACGGCTCACCTGTTGAGTTTGAAGTAGTCCAAGAGTGAACCAAACCAGTTGACGCACAAACTACTCCATAATTCGTATATCCTCCTGATTTCAAAAATATTTGTGGGTCGTTAGTATAAGCAGGTCTTTTTCTTAATGTTAAAAATCCGCTGGATGCTGTTGGGATGCTTAAATCTCCCGACGTATTAATGTTCATCGCCTCAGTGTAAGATATATTGTTTCCCACCAATGTTCCTGAATTATAATAAAAAGCGAGTTTTCCACCTTTTTGAATTAGAAAGTTTGAACCGCTGTGGCTTGGTTTCCAGTTCGTGCCATCAAAATAAGCATCAAAACTTAAATTGACATTGTCGTGCGTCCAGTTCAATAATTGAAATGTTGGATAAGCATCCGCCGTTGTTATTGCTTGTAAGTGTGCTCCTCCAATATTTGAAGCCGTCCCGTATATTTCTAAACCACCTGTCGCCCCATTCAATGATTTTGACGAATTACCTATAATAATTGGCCTACTTATATTTGATGTTAGTGATGTTGTTATTTTGTCGCTTGCCGTTAATGTGGTTGATGATCCTCCCGCATTTGCCGTTATTAATTCACTCGCAGTTGCCGTTGTTGTTGATATACCCACATTTGCCGTTATCGCTCCACTTGCTGTTATTGCCTTCGTTGTTAATAAGCCCGATGTGTCAAGTTCCAGAGCGAGAGACCAAGGAACAGCAACCCCAACACTTTTCCCGCTATCATACAAAAATCTAAGTTTATTATTCCATTTACTAATTAGAAAATTAGAACTCGCATAACTTGATTTCCATCCGCCAGCATCTAAATACGCATCAAAAGTCATATTTATGTTATTATGACTTAAATTAGTTAGTTGAAAAGTAGGATAAATATCTTCCATTGTAATAGCCTGCATATGTGGTCCAGTAGTACTATTGTTATAAGTCCCATACAATTCTAAACCCGTTGTTGTTCCTATTCCTTTCGTTGTATTGCCTATGATTATTGGCATACCTGATGCTGTTGTTATTTTGTCGCTCGTTGTTAATGTTGTAGTCATACCAGCAGTTGCCGTTAATGTAGTTCCCGTTATTGTTCCGCCATTTGTTATGTTGTTTGAGTTCATATCCAAAGCACCATAAAACCGCATACCCCCAGCATTGTTAAAACGGACAATGTCAGACGAAGCACTTTTATTATCCAAAAGTTTTGAAATATAAAGACCTGCTCCTTTTACATCAAATGCTACATTCGTGAATACATAACCTCTTTGGTTCGCGGTTCCACTTGTAGCAGTATTTAGAGTAAATAAGAAATATTGATAATCACCTGATGTCTGTGAAAAGAATATATCTCCTCCATTTTGGTTTAATATCCTCGCCCCATTATATGTTATATTTCCACCATTAATGATAGTTTGATTATTAAAATCGGCATTGTTCGTTAAAGTTAGATATTTTATCGTAGTGCTCGCCCCATTAAATGTTTTACTTCCTGTTATGGTTTGGTCTGTTGTTAGTTTCACACAATTGTCATCCAGATATTGTCTATTTACCGCTTCATTCGCATTTTGTGGTGCTCCTAGATTAACAATCCGACTACTATTACAATCTAATCCAGTAGCATTAAACCACGAAACAATTGTCCCATCAATAATAAAACTTTTTTTTTTCGCAGAAATTTCAAAGTTGTAATATGTTGCAGTTTTCATATCCAAACTAGCAATTGACCCGATATTGCTTGTAGAATTGAAAACAATGAATGTGCCTTTTGTCGTTGAATTGATTGAATTTCCAGTTATTTCAACACCACTGCTATATGTCTTAATTCCTGCTATGGTTTGGTTTCCAGTTAGTTTCACATTTTGCCCGTCTTTTGTGTCAACATAACTTTTATTTGCTCCATCTGTTGAAGCGGAGGGGTCGGCTAAGTTTGTTATTTTGTTGTTATTCAAACTTAATGTTATTCCAGTTGCGGTTATAATTAAAGTATTACCCGAATATAACTCAATAGTTATCTAACATATAATTCAATAAACTGGGTAAATAAAACATTTCCGATAAATGTTGATGAATTCGGCAATATTAGTATGGGAAGGAAGAATATAACAGGAGTTAATTTACTAAATACCAAAGATGTTGATGAATGGATATTTAAGCACCAAGACAATAATAATAAGGTGTCAGCGAGTGGAAGCATAGATAGCCACAGCGATGTGACAACAGGCTTCCCAGCAGATAACCAATTACTCATTTATAGAACGGGGCAATGGAGAAACGCCACACCACCCTTTCTTAGATTAGACGGCACTGCTAGTATGACGGGAGGACTAAATATGCTATTTCAGGGGCTTCTACATATTATGGAATTAATCTCGCAGTTGATGGTTCGGTGGTCAAACTAACAGCAGACCAAACCATAGGAGGAATAAAAACATTCAGCAGTATAATAAATGCGAGTGCGGGGATTGATATGAAAAGCCAAAGCATAACAAATATCAATCTGGTTGATGGTGTGGATGTTTCCGTTCTTGATACTTCGGTGGTTAAACTAACAGGAGACCAAACCATAGCAGGGAATAAAAAATTTACATCAACTTTAGAAGTAAGTGGTTCATCCAATCCTACTACTTTTGATGGTATCGGCATAGCATTTGATACAAAAATAGGAATGATTGCAGCACAAAAAACAGCAACAGCGACTTGGTATCCGATACAAATAACGGGTTCGTATGTTCGTTGCTATTGGTGCGGTTATAACCACATTTGAAAGTGTATCAATTGAACCAAGGGCTGTATTCTTCCATTTGCCTTCTACATCGTTGTAAGTTAAGTATTGTCCGCTCGCTTGTGCAAATATGTTTGTGTCTATCAAATTATATAAACTGGTTTGGTGCGGATTGGAAGTATTAGAGCGGTGTTGAGTTGAGGCTTTGACTTCGTCATTATCCCTTACTCGTTGCTCTGTGTAGTATACATTTTTTCCTTCTTTGATGTCTGTCGTTGATTTTAAAGCGAGACGTGTGTCAAATCGGTCGTCAGTGTAATAAAGATTTACTGGGTTGTCATCTTCTGGCACTCTACCGACTATGTTTGTGTTGGTAGGGTCAAGGTTAAGTATACTTAGACTATCAACAGCCAACTCATTCAGACCGAGTAATGATTTATATTGCGACATTGATATTTTAGAATTGCGCTTCGTGCTGACGCACTCTCGCTTATTCTAAAACATCGGAAAAAATTTAAGAAAAAATTAATCGGAAACGATGTTTTGTGATGACGTCAGTCAGAACAAAATATCAATTAATTATTTTAATTTTTTATTTTTGTTAAATTATACTAACAAAAAATACACTTATTTTGTATAATATCATTCGTCGGTAAACAATGCCGTCAAAAGAGGCTTCAAAAGAAAACTGGAAGAAAGCAGTTCAAGCAAATAGAGAAAATGCTGAACGGCGAAAGGACGAATGGGCTCACAAACGGCTCCGCAAGAAGGGGGAACTGAAAGAAGCATCAGTGGAAGAACTTATTGAGACTGATGCTGAAGTTGGTGTTGCGAAAGAGATACTTAAAAATCCTGAGATTGAAGATGAATCAGGCGAAAGCGATAGCGAAATTGATATGTCTGAGGTTATTGCAAATCATATGCTTAGAAAGATAAAAAAGAATGCCAAAAAGCCCAAGAAGAAAAACACAAAGAAAGCACCACAACCCAAGAAGCCGGAGAATGACAGCGAAGAAGAAGAAGAAAGTGAGAGTGAAGAAAGCGAAGATTATGAAACAACAGGCGTAAAACAGAGAGGCGGTAAAAAACGAAGTGAAAAAATATCAGTTCATGTATATAACAACACACCAAAGAATAAAGAAAAAAGTAAGGAAGCAGAAAAGATATTTTTGAAATTCTAATGATATTCTGTTCTGACTGCCTGATATTTATGAGCATCGCTTTCATTCGCTACACTCATTTTCGCTTGCTCATAAACATCGTAAAAACGATTTATTTTAAAACAATAAAGAAAAATCGATGTTTTAGAATAAGCGGGAGTGAAACGAGAGCGCGATTCTAAAATATCACGCAAGTGCCCCCCCCTCCTCGCGCTTAGCCCCCCCCCCCCCCCCAGCAGCAACACCGGCACGCCCCGGGGTGGACTGGGCTCCTGGGGGGGGGGGGGGGGGGCCGAGACGTTAGTGTCAACTGTCCAGGTGAGTGCCAAACCGGCAGTACCTTTTTCTTCCAGACTAGTTGAGTGCCAAACTTGCAGGACCTTTTTATTCCCGCGAAAAGGCGAGGAGGTCGCCCCCCCCCCCCCCCCCACGAGCTGGCGCAGCCAGCGCCGGCCAGAGGGAAGGAGCGCCTAGCACGAGTACCGCTGGCACACGAAGCCCAGGTTGAAGTTCCAGCCGCCCAGGCCGTCCAGGCGATAGATCTCGACCAGGTGTGATAGGTTATTAAAATTCGTCGTGATACGAAGTTGGTGGGTGTACGTATAGCTACCAAGCCAGTTAGTCTTGTTGACCAACTTGGGGCAACTGTAAGCGATAAAGGGTGGGCTGTAGGTGGAAGTGTCGACGAGGATCCAGCTCGCTGGCCGATGGGCATGTAGCTGCCTACGTAAAAATCAAACTTGACGAGCTGCGTGCAGGTGCAGCTCACTCCCCCGGGGCTTTCGGCGCACTGGTAGCCCGCGGGGCAACCCCAGGACCGGCAGTCCTGGCCCAGGCCGCAGGCGTACGTGCCGGGCCGGTTGTCGCACAGCATGGCGCTGCCGCCGCAGTCGCCGGCGGCCACGCCGGCCGTGTCGAAGAAGAGTTCGTGCAGCACCAGGCCGGCGGACCCCTGCGTCCCGTTGCCCACCTGCTGCGCCACCAGCGTCACGAACCGGCCCGTGACGACGTTGCCAGGGTCGAACCACCAGGCGCGGCCGTGCTGGTCCGCCTGCCACGGCAGCCACCCCCCCGTCTGCCACAGCTGGAAGGGGCCGTCCAGGGACTGGTTGCTGATCCCCAGCGTCAGGTTGTTGGGCCCGCTGACGTGGGCGTCGTAGCGTACCGACAGTGCCACGCGCGTCAGCGTGTAGACGGCGCCCAGGTCGTACGTCACGTGCTCGCCCGGAAAGACCCAGCTGCCGATGGTGCGGCCGCTGGCGCCCACGTAGCGGCCCGTGGCCGGGTCATAGCCGGGTGCACTGTACCAGGCCGAGCAGTCCGTGGCGGCCTCGTAGTCAAAGGTCTTGGCCGCCGTGCAGCTCGGGTAGTCGGCGTGCTGGCTGGACACGGCCACGCGCACGCCCACGTCGGCGGCGGACCAGGGCTGCAGGGGCACGAGACTGTCCGCCGTGTCGAAGCTCAGCTGGTTGAGCTTGACCGACGAGCGCCGGGCGGTATTGTTGGCCGGGTTGCCGACCGAGTGGACCACGAGCTGCACGAACTGGGCCGGCCGCGGGGGCAGCTCGAACCAGACCAGGTCCGGCTCGGCCGCGTTGAGCCAGTCGAGCTTGCGCAGGCTGCCCCATTAGCTCGCGGTGAGGCTCATGATGTACAGGGAGGCGTACACGCTCATGTTCTGGGGGGCGGTGTCCTGCGCACTGCCCGCCGCGGGCCGGATCCCCACCGCGCGCAGCCGGTAGGCTGCTCCCACGCTGACCGTGAGCCAGGTGCCGGGGGGATTGGTGTAGTCCCCGCAGCTTGGCGTGCAGGAGCCGTTGGCCGCGCCGAATTCGGGGCCTGACGTCCAGACCCCCCCGAGCGGGTTGGGCTGCGCCTTGAACGCCTGCTCACAGCCGTCGTTGCCGCTGTACGAGGACGGGAGGTAGGTCTTCCCGCGGTCGGCCAACGTGAAGGTGCGGTTGGGCTGGGGGACCGGGCTGCGACGGAAGGTGCACTCGTCGGTGTCGGCGCAGCCCCCGACCGCGGCGGCCTCGAAGCCAGTCTCGCAGGGGCAGCCGAAGCCCCCGGCCTGCGACTCGCAGCGCTGACCGGGCCCGCACAGGCCGGCGGGGCCCTGCACAAACGTCGGGTACAGCTCCGGCACCTCGGCGCTGAGCTCGGCGTCCTCGAACGCCAGCGACATTTCGCCGACCTGCGCCGTGCCGTAGGGGTTCGTGGTTTCCGTGACGACCAGGCGGAACACGGAGTGCGCCCAGCGGCCGGCGCCGGCCGCCGGTACCGCCCACGTCTTGGTTTGGTTGGTGCCGCTGGCCCAAGCCAGCACCGACGCCTGCCCCACCAGCGTCTGCCAGGACAGGGTGTCGTTGCTGCCCAGCAGGCTGAACTTCCTCGGCCCGCCCTCGGACGAGTACTGGAACCTGGCCGTGAGCGTCAGGGACACCAGGCGCCGCCGCCGGGCCGAGTGTGCGAGCTGCAGCCACTCGCCGTACAGGGTGGTGGCGCCGTCCACGTTGGGCGTGCCGGCCGCGCTGCCGAGGTTGGCGGTGCCATCCGCGTAGTAGGTGCCGGCGCGGGAGCACCAGTAGTCCTCCTGCGCATTGGCCAGGCCGTTGAAGGCCCGCCAGGCCCCGTGGTCGAAGCCCGATTCCACCAGCAGGCTGGAGGCGTCTACCGACCAGCCGTCGGACGCGTTGGGCACGGGCCACGGGGCCCGGGGGTCCTCCAAGTCCAGCGCCAGGTCGCCAATGATGGCGTTGCCGTACGTCTGGCCCGTCTCGGTCACCACGAAGCGGTACAAGCGGTAGGCCCCCGCGCCGGCCGGGACGTCGAACTGTTTGGTCTGGGCCGCGCCGGCGCCCCAGGCCGGGGTCGCGGGCACGGGGTCGGCGTGATACACAGTCGTCCAGGCCGCACCGTCCTGGCTCCCCAGCAGCCGGAACCGCCGGGGGCCTCGCTGAAGTAGGTCTGGTGGGTCGTGAGGAAGAGCGAGCGGGCGCGGCGCGCCGTGCTGCTGTGCGCGAGTTGCACCCACTCGCCCCAGACGGTGGTGGTCCCGTCCACGTTCGGGGTCTGCGCCGCCAAGCTCTGGTTGACGAGCCCGGTGGCTAGGTACGCCCGGCCCGAGGACCAGTAGTCCCCTGCCGTCGCCGCCAGGCCGTTGAAGGCGAGCTTCGCGTCGTGCAGGCCGTACTGCGGGGTGAGGTCGAACCCCGACGCTGAGCGCGACCAGCCGTCCGGCCCCTCGAACTCCAGCCACAGCTCCCCGAGCTCGGCCGGCACCAGGTAGCCCGGGCCCAGGCTGTCCGCGTGGGTGTTCACCGCGACGAAGCGCAGCAGGGCGTAGGCGTCCAGCCCGGGCGGCAGCGTCAGGGGCCGCGTGGCGTTGGCGGGGGGCATCATGTCTAGGTAGAGCGTCGACCAGTTCTGGCCGCCGTCGTGGCTGCCCAGCAGCACGGAAGTCTCGGTGCCTTCTGCCCTAGACCGTACCTGGGCACGGGCCGGAACTGGACGACGCGCCGGGCGCTGCGGCGGTACTCGGCCTGCACCCAGGCGCCGCGCCAGGTCTTGTTGCCGTCTATCCACGAGGTATTGGACATGTTAAACAGGACGATGCCGTACGCCGTGCTGTTGTACAGTTCTGCGGTCGAGCAGGACCAGTAGTTGGCGTCTGTCTGCGCCGCCCCGTCGAAGGCGTACCAGACGTCCTGGTCCACGCCGAGGCTGGAGGAAGAGGAGAGCACCAGGCCGGCGTCCTGGCCCGCGTACCCGGCCTTGTGGTTCCAGACCGGCGCCAGCAGTTGTGCCACTGAGCCCGGGTCACTGTAGCCCTGGGGCTGGTGGCGCAGGGCCAGCTCGTCCAAGGCGAGCGAGAGGTCGCCCACGACCGCGCTGCCGTAAACCGACAGGGGCTCGAGCACCACGAGGCGGAAGGTAGTGTAGAAGGAGCCGGCCGTGCCCGCCACGGCGAACGTCCGGCTGCGGTTGGGGTCCGCCCAGTACGCGGCGGTGAGGGGGCTGCTCTGCGTGTACAGCGTCGTCCAGGCCCCGCCGCCCTGGCCGCCCAGCAAGCGGAAGGTCCGGGGTGCTTCGTTCGAGTAGATCTGCCTGGCCGTGAGGGTGAAGGACACCACCCGCCACCGGGACTGCGCGTGGCCGACCTGGAGCCACTCCCCCACCACGCTGCCGGTGCCATCCACGTTGTAGGTCACGGCCGCGCCGGCGGCGGGCAGGCCGCCCGGCGTCAGGTACGTGCCGGCCGCAGAGGACCAGTAGTCGGTGTGAACGTTGGCGCGGCAGTTGAAGGCCCGCCACGCGTGCTGTGCGTTGGGGCCGTAGCTCGAGGCGGCGAGGGACCACTCCTGGTCGGTGTCTGTGCGGCTGGTGGCATTGTCCCAGGTGGGCGTAGCGCCGCGCCCGGTCCGGTTGTAGTAGGGGTACACCTCGGCAAAGATCCAGCGGTACGCTAGGTAGTCGCCGGACGCGTTCAGCACGTAGTTCCGCCTCCAGCGGTAGCCCCAGGCATCCTCCTGTCCGCCCCGCGGGGTTTCGTACAGTACCGTCCACCCCCCCTCGTCGCTGCCCTGCGCCGTCGCGGCCAGGTAGAGCCGGCGCGGGGCCCCGCCGCGCCAGGGGGGCCGGGCCGTGCCCGGCAGGTAGCCGGCCAGCGTGAAGTCTGTCAGGCGCACCGGCTGGCCGTCCAGGCGGCGCAGCTGCAGCCATTCGCCCGCGAGCTGCTCGTGGCGAGTGGTGTTGGTGGTGGTGGGCCCCACGTAAGAGCCAGGAGCACTGCTCTCGGGGCCCAGGTAGTAGCCGCGGCTCAGCCACTCACGCGGCGCGGCGCCAACCGCCAGCCGCTGCCCCGGGTACTCGGTGCCGTCGAACGCGTGCCAGCAGCGCCGGTCCGTAGACTGCAGGCCGGAGCAGGTCGCCGCCCAAGGCCCCGACACGTCGGCGGAGAAGTTCTGGAAAAAGGGCACGACCGAGGGCCGGGCGTCGGCGGCGCAATAGTTCGGGCTCTGGCTGCGTGTCGGCGTCGCCGAAGCGGTGATGCTCGCGCTGGGCGTAGGCGTGGGCGAGCTCGTCGCGCTCGGGGTGGCCGTGCGTGACCAGGTCGCCGAGGCGCTGGCGCTCGCGCTGCGCGTAGGCGTGGGCGAGCCCGTCGCGCTCGGCGTGGGCGTGGGTGAGCCCGTGGCGCTCGGCGTGGGCGTGGGCGTCGACGAGCCGGGCGGGCTGCGCGTAGGCGTGGGCGAGCCCGTGGCGCTCGGCGTGGGCGTGGGCGTCGACGAGCCGGGCGGGCTGCGCGTAGGCGTGGGCGAGCCCGTGGCGCTCGGCGTGGGCGTGGGCGTCGACGAGCCGGGCGGGCTGCGCGTAGGCGTGGGCAAGCCCGTGGCGCTCGGCGTGGGCGTGGGCGTGGGCGAGGCGGACGGGCTGCGCGTAGGCGTGGGCGAGCCCGTCGCGCCCGGCGTGGGCGTGGGCGTGGGCGAGCCGGGCGGGCTGCGCGTAGGCGTGGGCGAGCCCGTGGCGCTCGGCGTGGGCGAGGGCGTGGGTGAGCCCGTCGGGCTGTGCGTAGGCGTGGGCGAGCCCGTGGCGCTCGGCGAGGGTGTAGGCGTGGGCGTGGGCGAGCCCGTGGCGCTCGGTGACGGTGTAGGCGTGGGCGAGCCCGTCGCGCCCGGCGACGACGGCGGACCCGGCCCCGCGGGTGTCTGGCTGGGGCTGCGCGTCGGCGAGCCCGTGGCGCTCGGTGACGGTGTAGGCGTGGGCGAGCCCGTCGCGCCCGGCGACGAGGGCGGACCCGGCCCGGGGGGGCGTCCCGCTGTGTGTGGCAGTGTAGCTCCGGCTGTCGCTGGCGCCGCCGCTCCGGCTGGGGCCGGGCGAGGGGTCCCCCCTCTGGCTAGGGCTCGCGGCCGGGCTGGACGAGAGCCCGGGGCTGCGCGGGGGCGACGGCAGGGAAGATGCCTCCGGGGGTGGTAGCCATTGCTGGCAGGTCAGCGGCGCCTGCCCGGCCGCCAGGCCCGAGGCCTGCACAAGCTCCAGGCAGGACTGGGCCGTCAGGTTAACCCCCCAACCACTTAGGTCCTGGGCCAGGAGTGGTGCGCCGGCCAGCAGGCCCCCGGCCTCCCGCAGGTTGTCCAGCCTCCAACCCGACAGGTCAGCGCGCAGCTCGGCCGCCGTTGCGAACATGCCGGTCGCGTTCACGACCTGCGTCAGGTTCCAGCGCTCCAGGCCCGGGATGGTGGTCGCCGCCGTGCCGCGGAACAGCCACGCCGTGTCCAGGACCCGCGACGTGTCCCAACGGCTCACGTTGGCGAACTTCAGGCAGGGGGAGTCGGCGAACGCCGCTCGCAACGAAGTGGCCGAACCAGTTTGCAGGCCCGAGACGTCGAAGCACGCGGCGGGCGACAGCTCCGCGAAGCTATACGCCAGCGACGTGACGTGTGAGGTGTCCAGGTCTGACAACGGCGGCAGCGAAACCAGCGCGGCCTCGCCGTAGAAGTGGTAGCCCGTGCCGGGCGCCAGCTGCAGCCCACCCCACTGCGTGATGCGCAGCAGCCCGACTCCCCCTGTCTGCTGTTGGCGCCACTCCGGTGTCATGGCCCAACCCACGACCGGACCGGCTACTAGAACCTGAACCAGCCCCCCCCCCCCCCCCCCCGCGGAACGTGTGGGCACAGGGCTCGGCAGAGCTGCAACTCTGGGCCGGCGTGCCGTCGCCCCAGAACACCACCAAGCTGTCGCCGGCCTGCGCCGCGCGGCGGCGGCGCGCGCCGTTGGCGCCGGCCATGGGTAGCGTCCAGGTCGTGCCACCTGCTAGCACCGACAGCTCCAGCACGAGGTCAGTGCTAACCGGCTCGCGCACAATAGGCCCCGGCGCGGGGCGCCAGGGCGGCCCAGAGGACACCCAGCCACGCGACGCCCATCCGGAGCGCCTGAGGGAGGAAGCCGAGCCACGAAGGCAGAAGACGGCGCCGCAGAGAGGCAAGGACAGCAGTCAGCCCCGCTCCCGCTCCTTTCCTTCCTTTATGAGGGGCTGCCGGGGGGGCCCGTGCCAACCCTGCGGGGGATGGAGGGAGCGGCGCGGGCTTGAGAGCGGCGGGATGGGGGGCGAGGGGGGGCGAGGGGGTGCGGAGCGGAGGGGGGTCTCGCTGACGCACACCCCCTCCCCGCCCTCCCCCTGCCCCCGTCCTGCTTAGACACCTACTACACACCTACCCACACACACACGCACCGCGCGCCCCTGGTCGCAACTTCTGGGGCCCAGGGGAGGGAGTCTGTCTCCAGACCGATGCTAGCAGCCATGTCCCGGCTGCAGCTATGGCGCCTGTGGTCAGCGTGGTGCGCCGGGCCCGGCCCGCGGCTAGTACTGTCGGTGCAAGGGCCTCTGTACCAGGCGCTGTGCGCCGAGCCCGCCCCCGCCGCCCGGCCCTACGCACACCACCTAGTGCTGGGGCCGCTAGAGAGCGCGACGGTGTTCGAGGTGCAGCCGTTCGTCAGGTTCCCGCAGTGCGAGTCCTTGGAGGTCGCGAGCGTCGTCGCGACCACGTGTGGCGCGTTGGAGTGGCACTACCAGGACGACGCCGTGCGCGTGCGCGGGCCCCGGGTGGAGGAGCGGTTCCACCCTCCCGACGTGCTCGAGGTCAGCAGCCGCGCCGGCCTGCGCCAGCCCGCCCACCCCGACGTGACCCTGCGCTTCCGTGTGACCTGCCACGACGCCTACCAGTGCCGCGTTGCCTACACGTCAGTCCTGGTGTGCACCGACCGGTACACCAGGCGCCTGGCAGCCTGCGGGGCCCTGGCGTGGGCCGTGCTCGCGCTGTGCGTCACGGTCTGCGCCGCGCGGCGCTGCCGGTCCGGCGGACGCCCCCCTCCGCCGCGGGCGCTGGCGTGGCTGGCTAGTGCACAGTAATCACGGGAAGGGGGGAGGGAAACAGGGGGGCGCTTGCTCATTAAAAGGCCAAGCCCGGCATAGAAGCCCCGAGGGGGGCTGGCTACTTTCCTACGGCCCGGGGCAGGGGTGGCTGTCAGGGATTGGTAATTTAATCCGCGTGCGCGGTGGACGGACTAGCGCTACAGCGTGGCCACCGGGGCTAAGCGCGCCCGTCGTGCGCGTGGGGGGTGGGGGGGGGGGGGGGGGGGACAAGGCGGTCCAGACGTCGGGGCCGGGCTTAGCAGCCCCTAGCCCACGCGGCTGCTGCGCAAGGCCTGGCTAGCGGTCGCACAGCTGCAGCGCCCGGCCGCTGGCCAAGTCAAAGGTACAACCACAGCCGAAACGGATCGTGTGTGCTTCCAGGACGAAGTCGGCGGGGCCTTCGTCGGCTAGGTGACCAGAGCAGGAGCAGCAGGGGCCCAGGGGTTCGCGCTGCGCGTAGCTCCTCATCGTGGTCCGCTGGCTGCTGGCGTTCTGTGGTAGTACCGTGCCGCCGACCCAAGGGCCGGGGAGGGGGCGGGGGGGCCGCGGGGGTGGGTCGTGGGCCGGTCGGGGGGGGGGGGGGGGGGGGGGGGCGCCGGGGAGGGGGGGGAGGAGGAGGAGCGACAGCGGGTGCCCCCCCCCGGGGCCTACGTAGCGCCCGCGGGGGGGCGGGGGGCCGCCGGCCGGCCACCCCCCGTCGCCCCTACGCCGGGCGGCTGCACCGTCCGTAGGCCGGCGCTCCAGCTCTGGAGCTGCAAGAGCCATGGTGGACGGTGCTCGCCGCCCGAGAGCGCCGGTGGCGGCCGGCGGTGCTCGGCGCCCGCCGCGGGCGGTGTGACGCCGCCGGGCCCGACACGATCGTCAGCGCCCGCCCCCGTGTCAGCGTCCGCCTCCTCAGTGTCGGCCTCCGTCTCCGGGTCGGTCTCTGTCTCGGAGTCCGCCTCCTGACGGGCGTGGCGCCCGCACAGCCCGGGCGTGGCGGCCCCGGCGCGCCGGAAGATGCGTTTCCGCGCGCAGGGCCGGCAGGCCGGCACCCAGGGCGTCCAGCGCCTGCTGTGCTCCAGCCTGTACCTGGCCAGCAGCGGGCCGCGGCGCAGCCCCTTGAAGCTGTACTTGGTCGTGCACCGGCGACGGGCAGCGCGCACGGCGGAGGGTGGCATAGCAGGCCTTTCTGGCTCCCGCCGCGCGCGGCGGCGGGCTGGGCCCCGCCGTGCACGCGGCCGGGAGGAGGCGGCGGGGCGCCCCCCCCCCCCCCCCCCCCCCCCCGGGCGCGGCGCCACGCCCGTGCCCGGGGCCCAGGGAGGGGGAGGCTGGAAGGAGGTGGGGGGGGGGGGGGGGGGGGGTCGTCGGGCGGAGGGGCGCAAGAGGAAACCCTGCCTCCTCCCCCCCTGCGCGCGCCGGCGGGCGGGGAGGGGGTCCCGGCCGGTAGAAATGCTGAGCGTGGACGACTGCCTAGCGGCCAGGCCGGGGGCCCGCTCCCGCGCGGCCCGCATCCCGCGCCAGCACGCCTGCCCCGACTGCCAGGGCAGCGAACTCGTGTGCGTTAACGGTTCTGCGTGTGACTGTGGGTGGCTGGGCTCCGTCGTAGCCGAGCACCTGACCAGGCTGCTGGTGAAGCGCGGCTACGCCCGGCGGCTGTCGCACCCACGGGACGTGGTGGGCGAGTGGCTGCCGTTCCTGCCGGCGGGCGAGGCCCGGCCGCTCCCCCCGCTGTCGGTGTGCTGGGGCAGGGCACAGGACCCGGGGGGGACCTCCCTCAGCAGCGCGACGGCCTCTAAAATATCAATGGAAGAAAAGACAAACACTGCCCAAGAATTATTTCGTCAGACTAAGCCAAGGACTAGAGGGACAACAATATGGGCTGATAAGGTATTAGATATGGTTAATATTGATTTAATATATGGATATGAGTAAGGTTGCTACAAAAAATAAAAATTATGATTTTGCCCTTATTTGGATTGATATTCATAGTCGTTATGCTTATGCGATACCTATAAAAAATAAATTTTCAACCACCGCTTTAGATGCTCTCAAGAAATTACCAAAACCTAAAGCATACATATCGGACAATGGTGGGGAGTTTGAAGGTGCCGTTGGTAAGTGGATGAGAAATAATGGAATTGAACAATTTATGGTTGAAGTACCTGGTGATCATAATTCGTTAGGTATTGTTGATAGATTTGTTAGAACACTAAGAGAAAGATTACACGTATTATGGGCTTTTAATCGTAATTTTGATTGGATAAGTTATATTGAAGATATTGTTTATTATTATAACAAGAAAGAACATTCAGCAATTAAGGCTGCACCAATTGATGTATTTAAAGGGAATGATACTAGCCAACAGAATAGATATGTTGATAAATATTTATTTGGTTTCAAAGAAGGAGACATAGTTAGAAAGTTGAACAAGAAACACATTCTAGAAAAGGGAGGAAAGACTTGGAGCAAGCAAATCTACACCGTCAAAGCCCGTAAGGGATACCGGATTGTATTAACAAATGATGATATAGTGCCACCACGACATTTATTAAAGACTGATGCAACTAACGAGCCGGAAGAGACAGATATTAATAAAGAACTGAAACAACTAACAAAAGAAAAACAGACAAAGCATTTACTTAAACGTGAGGAAATAGACCCCGCCAACATCAGAACTTCTTCCAGGCAAAGGAAGAAAAAAGAAATAATGGACTTGTAGTCTAACCCGACTTCTTTCGTTTGTCTTCGCAAAACTTTGTAAAAAGTGGTGGAGATTCGTTGTTGTAAAAAAGTTTCACGGCAGACCAAGAATGGAAGACACGAACCTCATACTCATCAACGGCAACGAAATAAACGTCGACATCGCCGGGGTAAATCATTGAAATTGCCTCCTTTCGCGTGACATCATTTGTATCAGCCTCATCATATATTACATTTGGTTTTGAGACATCATCGACAAATGATACATAACATTTCTTTCCTTCACGAAACTTATCAACGTTTTTTCCTTTCGATCTCTTTCCTCTAAGTTTATTGATCGGGCTTCTCGCGTTTCCTCTCTTTCCTTCAGCATCGGCCTACCAATAATCACATTTGCTACTGGAAAATGAAACATCATATGTATATGAATACCTGATGCTTTTGGTCAGAAGGCACTTCGGCTGGCGCTTCTGCTGGCACTTTGGCTGGCGCTTCTGCTGGCACTTCGGCTGGCGCTTCTGCTGGCGGATTGTCGGGCTTCTTCTTTGGCGGCATTGTACCTGCCCCACACCAAAAAGCACAAAAAACATGTGTGGGCAGTGCCTTGAAGCCGTTTTTTTTATGTTTCGTAAATATAAATAATTTTGTAAATAAATATTTTTTTTGAAAATAACCAAATAATAAGTGTGCTTTTATGTTGTAGTGAAATGTGTGTCGTGTTCATTGATGAGAAGTGAGCGGGTAGGCAGACAGCACAGATCACACAACTATTTTTTACTCCACTCGGGCTCTCGCTTCACTAACATACAATTTATACTTAACTATCACCTCATCAAATGTATCACCTTTTGCAATTAAATTACGAGCGAAATTTTCCTCTTGGCGAGACATTGGAAATTTATTTTTTTCTAACCACTTTTCCAAAAATGCGATTTCTTTCTTAGTCTCTTTTTTTTTCTAAGTCTCTGCCTCTTAACTTTTCTCTCCTCTTCCATTCGTCTTTTGTCTTCTTTTAGTTCCTCATCTCTCTGATAAACTGCTTCCAGTCTTGATTCAACATCGTTAAGTCCTTGTTTCAATAATCTTATTTTTTTGGACAAGTTTTTTTCTTAGTTTCCAAAAATATTTTGTCAGAAATAATTTTTTTGTTGCTCTTGTCAGAATAATAATCAAACCAATTATTTTCTTCTCTTTCTATTTCTAACTCACTTTCACTAGAAATTTCTTCATCTTGGGCTTCATCATCAATATGATCACTCATCTCTTCAAGAAGAACTGCGAGAAAGTAGGCCAAGACTGCGAAAACGTCAAGTATGTTTCTGTGCTTTCGCATTTTCTCTGAAAAACCAAGTGATAACATTGCGCATTGACTGAGGTAGAAAAACCGAAATCAAAGCAAGCACAATACAAAAAATTTATTTGTCCTCTGTCATTGTTAGGGGTGGTGTAATTAGTATGTTGGTGGTGTTGTCCGTCATTGTCGGCGGTTCAACTCTCACTGCTTATTCTTTATTATGCCTTTGCTTTTTTTTTTTTTTTTTTTTTTTTTTTCTCTCTTTTTTTCATTTTTTGTAAATTCCTTTTTTTGATATTTGTTTCAGACACGTCTTCAACAAACATCGTTTTTTTTTTTTTTTTTTTTTTTTTTTTTTTTTTTTTTTTTTTTTGCTTTACTTGCTATCGATGTTTTATGAACCTTCTTTTGGAAAAAGATTTGTGAATAAAATATCATTAATAGCCGTATGGTAATGTCGTAATCTGGTTTTCTTTTAGTGGTTGTATTACTCTTTTTGTGTAAGTAAATGAAAATATCTTTTGTATGTGCTCAGACGATATTGTTTTGGTCTTTTTGTTTCTCGTTATTTTGCTGTTGGTGTGTATGGTTAAATTTCCAGCCTCAGACACATTCTTTGCTATGCACTTTTCTCCTTTTGTTTCTAGTAAGTCCTCTAATTCTTCGTAAGCCTTTTTTGATAGTTCAGTGTCTTGTACTTGTAATCCATTGCTTATAATACTAAACATATTAACCAAGTTCAATTTCTTACAAGTCTCGTAATTCATTGAGAAGCCTTTTAATTTCATTTTTGTAGTTCCGTCATCTAGTATGTAGCCATAGAATTTAGGACCTGCTCCAACAAATGTGGTTATCTTTCTGCTTACCTTTGTTTTTTTATCTATCAATTCATCTGTCCATTGCCCCAGTAAATCTCCTGTCGGTATTGTTGTCTGTCCTTCTTTTTCATCTACTGAATAAATCACACTATCTGTGTCATGGTATAATACTCTATTACCTAATCTGTCCATCATATCATACAATCTCATCTGTGCGTGTGCTGTAGTAAATAGTGCTACACAGATATTTGTATTGTAGGGGTCTGATACTTTTTCTGGATGTAGGTTGTAAGATAATTCTAAGCATTTTTTGTTTATCACATTGATTGATACTTCATTTATCTTTTTGTCGTTTAGTATTTTGTATAGTTCTGCTTCACTCCTTACTAGTTTTGTTTGTGTCTTGTTGTTTTGTTGTCCAAATTTCCCCATAGTGAGTTTAGATATAGTTTCGCCACAGCCCTTCTACCTTCATTCTTTTCAATCTTGCTTTTATCTAATTTAATTTTCATCTTTTGTTCATAGTCCTTAATGTAGTTGTCTTTGTCTTCTTCTGTTATGACATTTGAAGGATAGCCACTTGATTCCTGTTTCACTCTTAGAAATGTCTTAATATATTCTTTGAATAGTTCGGTTGTCTGTTCATTCCAATGCCATAATTCATAAGTTTTAATAAGTCTGTAGCCTTTTTGTATTGCTTTGTAAATAAGTGGTGTTGCCCATGTGCCTGTCAATATTCTGTCCTCAGTGTGCTGACATTTGTCCTGTAAGCCTTCCTTGCCACATTTATTACACAGATAATACATCATCTTTCCTCTATCTTGACATGGAAGGACTGGGTGAATTAGTCCTCTAGGTGGTAGTATTTTTATTTTTGCTATACCGAATGCTGTTTTATTATTCAACATATCATATGCTTCTTTTCCTCTTATTGCTTTGTGGTGTTTCACAGGATAGGGGTCATAGTACATAACAGTCGGATAGAGAGAGCACACATCTATATACTTAGCATACTGATACTCACTCATTGACTTCCAGTATAGAGACAGAGTATTCACTCTTCCACCAATACTAAACTTACCTAAAGGTGTGAAAGCCTACTTAGACGGATATGATGAGAAAACAAAAACTGCATATGAGTTCCATGGTTGTTATTGGCACGGGTGTCCTGAGTGCTTTAATGGAAATGAATTGAATAGAGAAAGGTCTGTTAATAAAACATTTGGACAACTATACAAAGAAACTAAACTACGAGAAACTTTAATAAGTCAACATCCTGAAGTTAGTCAATTAATAACAATATGGGGGTGTCAATGGAATAGGATAAGAACAAAGGAAGAATTCAAAGGCACAATAGAAGAGACATTAATTGAGCAAGAAACAATCAATCCACGACATGCTATGTTTACCATTTAGACCATGTTGAATTTTTGCATTGTCCTTTTTTTCTCTGTATGCTAACCATTCCACACACATACGACTTGTTTTTGCTTTGTCTGTTCTGTTTGTCGGTATGACTGCTATGCTGTCCTCAGGCATGTAGTTTGCTTTGAATAGTGCCATACATGTAGAGGCGATTGTAGTGTATTGAAATGGATCAATACCAAACTCCATAAATTGTTTCCTAAACTCAATACACCCCCGTCTTAGTATATCTACATCACTATGACAATATTCAATCATTTCAATATTGAAATCAAATACTTTGCCTTTTTGCTCATCATACCATTTCAGGAAATCCTCTTTTCTTCTTTGAAAATGAGTTATAGCCATAGTCATCTTTGTCTGGCATTTTCCCTATGTATGTTTGGTTGTCTGTTTTATTGAAAAAGTGAGGAAAATATCCTTTCTTTAATCCGTAAGTCCAAATGTATCAGGAAAATCAGATAAAGGCATAGTAAGGAAAGATAGACTATCTATGAATCTAATCTGTTCTTTTCCATTACCAATAGACATCATCATTATTTTTCCACCTTCATAGATTACAAATGGAGTTATGCCTTTTTCAATTAACCATTTTAGCACAAATTGACAATCATACCCCCGCGCATTATGTGCTATGAATGTATAACCCTTATGTTTTACACCCAACGCCCACTCACAGAATTGTTCAATGTTTTTATGTATGATTGGTGTGCTGTCGGAGGGGGTTTCACCCCCTACCATACCCCCACCTTGTTCGCCAAGTGTTTGGAAAGGGGCGGGGCCCCTTCCATCAAAATATTGACTTTCTGAATGATTGATAATATGTATTCCTGTCTCTTGATTTGCTTCAAAATCAAAGAATACATATTTTGTTGATGGTGCGTGTATGACTTTTTTCTTTATCTCACATTGGTGCCATAAAGGTTGTAGTTCTTTGCAGTTCCTACATTTTTCATATCAGCATTTATGTTCTCCTTTGTATGTCTTAGCACATGTGATACATTTTTTCTTTACATCACACAACTCATTTTGTTTATGATTGTTGAAACATTCATCATTAGGAAACTTTCTATTACACTCATTGCACATTTTCCATTTTGAAATATTGTCATATCCTTTACATCCATCGGTTAGACATATATTACATTTGAATTCACATGCGTGATTATGTTCGTATCCCTTCATACATTTCTCGCAAAAGTTTCGTTTTGATAAGAATGCTTTCATACTTGTTATGGTGTCGTAATGGTTCATTGTTTTTAGGATGTATATATATTTTTTGTCCTTCATCTCAGTCTTATATACGATTTTGTCTGGATATTCAACAATAACAATGTTGTAGTCTATATGTCCAGCAAACTCACTAATTTCAGAAAGCCCGCACAAATCTTTCATGACACCAGCCTCCTCATGTAGTTTGTTTGCCAGTTCGTCTTGGATTCTGCGTCCGTCCTTGATTTGTGAATACTTTTGATGCTTTTCTATTTTTGCATTTGCTACAACTATTGCCCTTGCCAAACATATGTTGTAGTCATTGTTTATTCGTATTACACCTTTCTTTTTATACATGTCTGTTTCTGTTATTGCTTTCAATCTTGCTCGTCCTTCTGGCATCCTACACCCACAAAATTGAAATCAATAAGTTCCATTGTTGCTCCTTCTTCGTCCATATAGTTTTCGTCGTTTGATTGAAGTATAGATTCTAGTCTAGTCAGTATATCTTCTAAATTGAAATCTTTTACTTTTATTAATTCTTGGTTTTGTACATTCCAAGTTGAAGGAATAGCACTAATACGTATTTGTATTAAGTCATTGTCTTTGTAAAGTGTTTTAAAGTCTTCAATTATAGATCCGATCATTCCTATGATACCTTCTAATGGAAACTTTTTCACTTTTTGAGACATTGATTTACTTAATTTTATAGTATATACAGATTGCCCCACAGGTAGTTTGTGTTCAGTGTCTATCCTTATCAGTTTATAGCCATTGAACTCAATTACTTGTGGCTCTACATATTTTTGTTCCCTTTGTTTTCGCTCAGGTTCAGAATAAAATCTTTCAGGGTCGGATAGTGCTCCCCTTGTAGTTGTTATGTCGTAAAACCTACTACCATTAGGATTTTTTACATACAACTTGTTTTGACTTATTTGGAATGTTATATTTGCATCTCTGAGTTTGTCTAGGTTCCATGTGTGCCCCCCGTAGTCAATGATGTTCGACATATATATATTGATTGGAATATAATTTTTCCAAAAACTATTTTTTATTTATATATATATATATAGATCATTTATGTTGGATAGACAGGTCTATGTTTTATATTATAAAATAAGCATTAGAAACATAAAAACACAACATAGGACACAACAAAAACAGACATTCAAACATATCAAAAACATATCTTTGTTTTACAAAAAACGACACATGAAGCACACTAAGAGAGATTTCAACGAAATAACGATAAAAAACACATTTTATTTCATAAAATGGTATATATACTGCGTATATAATGTTTTTTATCGTTATTTCGTTGAAATCTCTCTTAGTGTGCTTCATGTGTCGTTTTTTGTAAAACAAAGATATGTTTTTGATATGTTTGAATGTCTGTTTTTGTTGTGTCCTATGTTGTGTTTTTATGTTTCTAATGCTTATTTTATAATATAAAACATAGACCTGTCTATCCAACATAAATGATCACACCACAAATGGGGGGAAGGGGGGCGGACACTCACGAAGTGAGTGGCGGGGGGTTGGGGGGTGATACAAAAAAAAATATTTGTTGCGACACTGCGTCAAAAACACCTTACTACGAAATAATTGGTTGCGCCAATGCGCCAAAACGCTGGCGCACTGGCGCACTGGCGCGCTGGCGCAAAGACATATTCGCGGGGATTTCCTTTTTGACCAAAATTGGTGGCATCGGCTCAGTCATAACGATATTATTTTGCTGGCATAATTACATTGATGGGCTTTCTGTTTTCGTTAAAATAACTAGTCCATCTATCTATATTCTTGTCTGCTTTTTCTCCATATTTTTTCTCGTATTCAAGTTTGAGGTTCTTTCGTTGCTCATTGTATTTCTTCAGATATTTATCCATGTATTCCTTTTTCTTCAATTTCCGTTCTTCAGAGATTGGCTTTTTATTCGTATTCTTTTTCTTTTCGTAATATGCCTTATTGTATTCCTTTATCTTGTCCTTATTTTCTTGACGTTGTTGCTTCTTTCTTTGTGCTATTTTTTCTTTATTTTTCTCATAATATTCCCTTTGGTATTTTTGTATCTTTAAGAATGAAAAACTATCTCCATATTTTTGCGAGATATACCTTTGTCGGTTTGCGTGTTGTTCAGATGCGGTTGGCATATTATAGTAATAATGACCCTTAACCTTAAATGAAATATTGACCCTTATGTTTTTTATTGTAGCCCACAACAGGGATATTACAGCAAGCGCGAGGATGAATATAAGAGCAGGGGGAGTGAAAATATCTTCTCCTATTGGTGGCCGACCCCATGGTCGGCCGTGTCCGCCTTGACCCTTACGGGGTTGGACACTTTTTTATCGTTAAATTTTAATATTTATTATATAATTCTTCTTCGTATTACACATTTTTTATATTGTCCAAGGTGTCCAACCTTTTATTAACTTTTTGAAAATTTTCCAAGGTGTGGGGGTATCCCCTACTATACACTTATATAATTTCCGCCCGCGGGAGGTCGACCTCGGACGTTGGACATGGATTAATACTAAAACGAATTTCTCTCTCTTGAGTGCTATTAAGCACACTCAGGTGTCCGACCTTGTTAAACTGCGATTTACGTGTTTTTAACGCGGGGTGGGGAGATTTCTATTTTTGACTTAGAAAAAAATAGACTTGTCTTATATACACTACGATGTGGAGCGAAGATGACAAGAAGTTTGTTAGGCAGTTAAGAGTTGCTACTACTGAAAGTAAAATTTATGAGGTCGTGTCCAACTTCTACGATAGCAAATTAAAACCAAGTATAGCCTTTCATAATGCTATTATATCTTTATTTAGCACGCCAACGAGTGATGAAGAGGTGCTTGAGGCACTAAAGGTGATATATCCTAAATATGCTATCGTGTATCCAAATTTGAATAGTAGAAGGCAAAGACTTTCTGAGGTGAGAAAAAAAGCAATAGAGCCCAACCAAAGTGAAAAAGTATATGAAATGAGCAAACTTGATAAGTATTTTAATCTAAATGAAGACGAGCGGATTGATATCGTTGAGGGGTATAAGAAAGATGTCAAAGCCAAAAATGAACAAAAAATACAGATTGATGTCCGTGATGTAATGGCTAAAATGAACGATATGATATTAAGTAATGACCCTTATCTTAAACTACTTGCTTTGATGATAGCAATTGGAGCAAGGCCTGTGGAAATATTTGATAAAAACACGTATGAATTAATACCAGATAAACCGAGTTGGTTGCGAGTGAATAACCTAGCAAAAAAGAGAGAAGGACAAAAAAAGAATTGGACTGAGAGGCCTGTTGTCCTTTTTACTCCCCAGTTTGTAATAGAACAAGTAAATTCAATACGAAACCATTTCAAAAAGAAAAAAGCAGTCATTATCAACAGCGAAGGTGTGCTTGATAAGCAAAAGAACAATGAACTAAATAAAAGGATTATCAAAATCTTTCCTTGGCTATCGGACTACACGCAGAAAAGCAGTATGTTGCGAAAACTATATGCTAGTTTGTCGTATAGTAATTTCGCCAATCCAAAATTAGAGAATTTTAACACGTGGGTTTCAAATGTGTTGGGGCACGGCGATATGCTCACCAGTTTTAGTTATAGTTGGGTTAATGTGGCCGACCCTGAAGAAATTAAGGCAGAAGGGATTAAAACAGAACTGGAGGAGTTAAGACGCAAAATAGATTTATATTTAAATTTAAATAATACTAATGAAATTAAAAGCAATCTAGATAACAACGCGGAAGAATGTAGTTATATACCATTAGGTAAAAGCGCTAGTAGAGAGGATAAGTATAAATTGCTTGAGCAGATTTACAATGATAACCCGAATATTACAAATACTAAACTGAGAAAATTAAGCGGGATTGGAGCCGTTATTGTCAATACGTTTATTAAAGAGAAGAGGGGCGAAGCGCCGAAGAGCGACAGCGAAGAGAGTAAAGCAACGAAGAGCGAAGCAAAAAAAGAAGAGGAAACAAAAGCACCATTAAGACGAAGTGCTAGACTTAAAAAGAAGGCTAATACTTAACCACAATCAATGAAGGCTCACGATATTTTGCTCTAATATTAGCCTCTTGTCTGTAGCAATTAATAGAACAGATTGTGAAAAACTGAACACCATCTTCATTATCAATATCAACTGCTATAATAGGAGGGTGCGACTGGAATGTGCGAGACAAACCGCATATATTACAAAATTCTTTTTTATAATCAATCTTGGATGTCTCTGAATAAACAAATGTCCTTATATGTCCAACTATATCACTCGGCAATTCACGTATTATTATCGGCATGATTTTATATAATATAAGTTGATTTAAATTAAATCAACTTGAATATAAAATGAATTTGTTTGGTCAAAGCACGAATACGACATCGTCATCAACTACATCGTCATCTTCTTCTTCATTATCAACGGATGCTATAAGAGACGCACTACCTACAACGGCCTTCGGAGAGTTGCGAACGGCCACTCTATCGCCCGTATTACAAAATGTCTTCACATATGGTATTAATACACGTTTCTTTGATAAAACAGAAACAAACGGCGGGGTGGTATCGTCTGCTAATTCAATGGCGGTTTTAACGACATCGGCCTCAGGTAATTCAACCGCACAGATTACGACTATAGAGAGAGCAAAATATAGAAGTGGCATGGGCTTGGTTGCTAGATTCTCCGCGTTGTTTCCGTCATCTACCACCGCGACTACTTTTAATTGCGATATCGGCATAGGCACACCAGCAGACAATTTATGTTTTAGACAATCAAACTCGGGAATGTCAGTTGTGAGAACGGCGGGAAGTGTAGAAAATGTGGTTAGTCAGTATGCGTGGAATGTTGATAAATGTGATAATACGGGAAACTTCCCCACGATTGATTTTACCAAATTGAATGTGTTTGAAATAGTCGTCCAATATCTGGGTAGCGGTCAAATTACATTCAAAATTGAAAACCCGCGCACTGGACGAATGGAGATAATTCATGCTATTAAGTACGCGAGCACTGCTACTACTCCATCATTGGATCAGGCGGCGTTTGCTATTTATGCGAAGGCCTATTCGTCAAGCCTTCAATCCGTTGTAATGAAAACGGCGAGTATGTTTTTGGCGGTTGAAGGGAATATTGATAGGACTATTGCTATAACCAATTCGTATAACAATGTCAAAACTATAGGAGCAACTGAAAACGCCATATTTACCATTAGAAACCGCGCCACATTCAACAGCAAAACAAACTATAACATAATCTACTTTGAGAATTTGTGTATTAGCAATTCGGATACTAAAACATGTATCGCAAGAATTATTCTTAATACCACGTTGGGGGGGACACCTTCTTATTCAAATTACGATACCGCCACATCATTGGCCGAGGTAGATACGGCGGGAACAACAAGAACGGGTGGAAGCGTGATATTTACGTATGTGCTGTCTGCTGGGTCATCCATATACATTGATTTGTCTCAATATAATATCAAGATAGGGTCAGGTAAGACATTTACCATATCCGCACAAAATACAAGCGGTGGAACGGCGAGCATTTACGCTTCATTGAACTGGATTGAAGACCAAATTTAAACAAAAAAAAGAAGGTTTTAATATATTATATCATAGAATATTGTATTTGCGCGTCAAATTTGTTTTCTATCTCTACTGCCATTTTTTTTATGTATTCAAAATCTTTGTTTTTGATTAACTTTTCTGTTATACGTGCGTGATTTCTCTTCAAATATATGTAGAATTGGTCAATATTGGCACCGCAGGGGATTTGCTCTTTATGTTGTTGTCGTCGGCATGAGTTGATGTTTTTGATTAGAGTAAATAATACGTCTAAATTTTGTATGTAGGTCATTATATCTATACATTCTTTTTTTTGCTTAAGCATGATACGCCTTTAAGAGAATTGAAACTTCAAAATTGACAGGAACCTCCAAAACTTCACCGCCCGCATTTCTAATTACAATATCAATAGACCTTAAACTTTTTGTTGTATTAAATGGCACATAATCGGCAACATCATTAGAACTCTCAAAGTAGCACTGGACTCCATAGGGCTTGTCTAAATTACATTTACCAACGACAGAGAAATTACCATTTGCTTCAACTAAACCAGATTGATTTAAAGCACGGCTATGGACATAAACGGCCGTTTCACCGATTAGATTGACTATGGATTGCATCGTGCTACTCGCCGCCGCCGAGATATCGGCGGTTAGTCCTATCTTGTCTCTAATCGTGCTATTATCATAATCAAAAGCATACGTATCACCAGTGAAAGCGAAATTCAATTTATTAACGGAGTTCAAAGTTATAACTACGGAGTTAGGGGTAATTGCTGAATTAATCGCAGTTTGAAGAGCGGTAATAAATGTATCAATGGTGTATTGATTTTCTGTTATGATTGCCGTTTTTGTAGCCGATCCAGTTGTTTTAATCAATGTGAGAGTGTTGGCATAACTCGGTATGTTTGGGAAAACGTTTGGGATAGAGATACTTTTAACGACATAAGCACTGATTATATCAATATTACGACCAGTTGCTGGTAAATCAACGACGAAACGACCATTGTGAGTAGAAGCGGATTTGGATTCTGTTTTATCGCTTGAGGAGACACGAAGGAGGAAATTTTTTTTTGTTCGCTTTTCGTCTTCAAGATTGGAGATAGTAAAAGACATTGCTATATTATAAATTATATATTATTCTAATTAAATTAAAATCCCATCAAACATAAACCGATTGGAAGTGCCTCCATGTTTCTTTTGTGAGTTTTGGTTTTTCTATGTTTAGAAATACTATCCTTTCTTGAAAATACACCACATTCACATTGTATTCTAATAGCACCTCTTTCTCGTGATAATTGGTTTAGATATTCCTTGTTTTTTTCACGATATAATCTATCTCTTTCTGCTATTTTGGCTTTATTATCGGTTCTATATTCTTTAGCGATTTGTTGAAAATATTCAATGTGCTTCTCGCGATATTCTTTTTTCTTTTTAGCCAGATGTTCTTTGTTTTGTTCATTATATTCTCGTTTGTGTTGTTTTACATATTTAGCATTGTCTTTATGCCATTCATTCACACTCCGACCTGCGACATATTTATTTACACACTTGTTTTCCCTTATACATTCGCCTTCCCTTTTATTAAGTTGGGCGAGTGTTTCGCACGGGTAGTATTCCAAAAGTTCAATATAGGCATCGCCGTGTTTGATTATTTCAAAACTGGAGTAATATTTATGTTTCTTTTCGTCTTTTTTCCAGAGTTCATAAGTGTAGCGATGGTTTGACATACGAGCGGACAATTCTCTCGTGGTGCTTCCTATGTAAATTTCATCGGTTTGATGAGACCTAATCACATAGATTTTACCTTTCTTACAATCTCCAACCCGTGGCATATTGTATTATGTTTTATTATATTGTATATTGCGATATGTTTATATGGTAATTTTAATCTTTTTTTGTTTAAACTACATATACTAAGAGAGATTTTGAGTAAATAAGGGCTATTGTTTTACGACGCATCTACTGGGGTAGATAGACGCCACTTTGACGTATTTCAACCAAGCGGTGATGGCGCGATCTGCGTTATAATCAGAAGCATACCGAATAGAAACTTCGGCAGTTCGTGAGTTATTAACCGCAAGACCAGATGCTCCAATGTGTGGCGATTGATTGAGTGTCTGAATAATGGTAGCAAATCCACCATTTGTAGCAGTAGTGGAAACTCCCGTAGCAGAATAATACTTACGAAAGTTTTCAAGAGAAACAGATGAAGACATGTAAGCATCACGAATACCCATAGTCGCTTGGAGATTGTTAGCATACAACTCCGCACATCCTCGTTGAACGGAGGCAAGTGTATCGGTGCTTCCTCCGATTTCCATCTTCTGTTGAGGAGCATACCAATCACCAATACGACATTGATATTGTCTGTAAGGCATTTGAGCCGTTCCCAAGTTATCAATACTAGCATTATCTGCGATTACATTTTGAGTTACGATATACAAGCACTGAGCACGCGCAACGGCTTTATTCACTTGAAGATTAAAATCATCCGAAGTCGCAGGATTTGCTTTTTGGTTATAAACCCATCCTTGCTTCCCATCTGTTCCATAATATTTCTCTGGATGGCGGGAGCAAGTGAGAAGGTTTCCAACATAATAACAGGATTTGATACGGTGAAAGTGAGAGCCGATCCGGAGAATCCAGCGGGAACCTTAGCATCAGTAGTTCCAATAATAGTCAATGCTTCCTGTGGCGGTGCAAATGTCAAGCGAAGCCTCATACCACTAATCAGAGAGGGAGGAATGAGAGTTTCTTCATTAAACACTCCTGAAAAGTAATGAAGAGGAATACAAACCCTCAAATAATTACCAGTCGCAACACTACCAGCAGTGGGGACATTGACCGCAAAGTAAGCAACTGCGTCGTCTGTAGTGCTAGCCATAACATCAACACTTTCTCTCTGTCCAGACATCTGCGCCTGTCGACGATAATCAAAAGGATAATGCCACGGGAGAATATTTCGCACCATCTTGTTCAAATATTCAACTCGTTCAAGTTCGCTACCATCCTTACTTTCTAGCAAAAATCTTTCAAAAATAGCAGTTGCGGGGGTGTTTTGAAAACCAATAGCACAAGCAACATTATCTTTTCCATCAGTTGCTACCAACCCGTCGGCCTTAATGTCAAACGACAAATAACAATTCTTTCCATAAACAAAATCAGTGCTCGCCTGAAGTGTAAAAATCATTTCAGTCCCCGACGCACTGGTATAAGTCTGCTGGTCGGCGAAGTTCTTCTTAAAGATACTCCCCTGCTCAGTGAGTGCCAGATTTGCTGGCAACTCATACCTGAGGTTGTTGAGGGTCATCAACTCCTCCGTGTTTTTACTATCCTTTCCTTCCATTTTTTTGTTGTTGTGGTTGTAGAAATTACACGGCTTATTATACTAATAAAAAAATAATAGAAATTAAAAATAATTATTTATTCGCCTGAAACGGATTGTTTAATAATATCAACTGAATTCTGTATATTGTCAAGTCTCGCATCTTGTGGTGAAGTCAATTGAAACTCTCTCGCCTCAGCATTTTGAACCGCTTTCTTCAAATAAGCCAAACTGCTAACAGCGGTGTCCAAATCAACAACATCCCCTTTTTCTTTGCTATCAGAAATGTCTGTTAATGTGTTTTGAATAGTAGAAGACTTGTGTGGGACTAGATCGCCAAATTCGGTTAATGGTTGATTAACTAATGGGGCACCATTGCTACTCCACAATTCAAACTGATTTAGTTGAAAACCATCACTCGCGGGTCGGTTTCCTTCGTTGAGTTTGTTAATAAACTCGTTAGACAATCTATTGGAGGCATGTGTGTTTTTAATCATTATATATATGTAAGTTGATTTTTTTCTAATTTAAATCAACTTTAAATATATATTTTATTCTCCTCTAATTATTTTTTTCATAATTTGTAAATTCTGGTGCGTAATTCTTTCCTCTTTCATTTTCTTTAAATCCGCTATGGCTTGATTTACATCAATATCATTAGTTTGCGCAACCCTTTCAGTTGGCGGAGTTTCCTTAGAAGCATCTTCTATTGCTTCTATCTTGCTTGCTGGTGTTGTGGTAGTTTTTGTTGGCACAGAAACAGGAGTTGGATTGACGGACTTTGGCAAAGAATGTTCAACATTAGGTGCTGGAGACATTTCAACAGGTTTGGCATTTGGTTTGGGAGTTGAATTATTCGCCGATGCTATGTCTGGTGCTTTTCTTTTCAATGCTTCGTCTGGCACTTGGTCAGGTTGTCCGCTAGCAATAGGTTCGTTAAGTGTTTTCTTTACTCTAGGTGCTTTTGGACGGATTAGACTTTTAATCTTACCACTCTTAATACCCTCTTCTATTTTTTTGATTGCCACATGTTCGGGTGTTCCCTTACGAATTGTTGTGAGTTTGCCTTGTCCATTTTCTTTATACCAAATTGACATTGCTTGATGATAAGGGGTCGCACATAGTTTCTGTGCTGACATATCTATTATATATGATAGATATTATTATATTATTCTGAAACAAAAAAACTTTTTAATTGAATTAGTTTATAAATTAGTTTATGATTGAATTCAATCATAAATTGGTCATATCTCTATCCTTATTTAATCGCAATATAGTAGAGAAATTCTTTCTAAACTGGGTTGTTCTATCACTAGCAGTATTATTAATTGCTAGAAACGAATAAGGTTCTGCCGTAGCATATTTAACCATATTGTAAAATTCTTTTTTAGTGAGAAAAGGACTTTCGTATTCATCCGCCAGTCTGTCAAGTTCGCTCCGCCTTACTCCGTTAAAAATAATCATCCAATGGCAGTTAATTCTTACTCGTCGCGGGAGTTGTGTATAACTCTGCGTTGCTACCCAGACTGACACTTTAGCATGTGTTGAAGCGAAAAACAACTCTGTGAGCACTTCTGATTTGAGAAAAGTTTTACTCTGCGCAATGTCATCTAATAACAATAATATCTTTGGTGCCTTCTTAAAACCTTTAGTTTTAATCAGTTCTTTTTGTTTAGTTAATATGTCTCTCATGAACTCAGGCCTATCTTCTTTGATTATGTCTTCTTTTTTTAACTTGAGAGTGTCTTCTAAAATCGGGCACGGGCTTAAGCAAAATACGACTATTCTATCATAAAAACCTTTCAACATGTTCTTTTTTGCGAGTAGATTACAAATCATAACTGATTTACCTCCGCCAGTGCTGGCGCATATAACCATAGTCCCCATTGCTGGCAATATTCCTTCTTTTTGAATAGGGAGCAATTCAACGCTATCTCTTTGTGTTTTAATTGGTTGTATTTCCAAGTCATTGTGAAATTTGGGCGGTTTTTTGCTATCTAACTCTGTTATTACTGGCCTGTCAATAGTAAATTCCTCGTGTGCTTTTTCTATGTTGGTTTTCTCCAGACTCTGCTTCAAAAGTGTTTTTCGTGGCAACTTGTTGGCTATTAATCCTTTATGTATAGACCTCGGCATCTTATACTATGGGTTTTGAAAATAGTTTGGATTATATCTATAATTATCATATTCGGCACCAAATGGTTGAGGTGGTGAAGCATAATTATAGAAATAAGGAGAGTAAGGACTACCAAAAGCATAATTACTTGGAGGATTGACGAGCGGTTTAAAATCTTTTCTTTCTGGACGAGTTTGAACTTGTCGCGGGATTTCCGCTGAGAAGTTTCGTGTTAGTTTGCGCTTCATTTTTGGTAATTCTCGTGTCTCTCTCATTCGTTGTTGAATAACGGCTCTATTGTATCTATTAAGCATAAAATTGTTGTTTGTGTTGTTGTAGATTGTGTTATCTAACAATTCAAAATCATTTTTAGTTGCCAGCATACGATCGCGTCTTTGTTCGTTGCCTTTAATAAGTGGGTTTGTTTGTGAAGTGCCGATACCTCCATTTTGGTCGCTTGGCATTAGAAAACGAATAAGTGCTAACATATCTTCTCTTTCATCGGCGGGAGATTTCCCCATAAGTTTATCAACCAATTGGTCAATGCTTCTCATGCTATCAACCATGGCTTGATTTGGTGTTGTTGCTGGGTCTGGGTCATCTGAAACTTTGTATTCTTTCATCATTTCTTTGAGTTTTTCATCTTTAACTTTCTCCTCCCAGAATGGGAGCCCCTGTTTTGTTCCACTTTTATAAACACCTCCTTCATACTCTGGTTGTGGATTTGGTGGTGCTGGTGCTTGTGTTGTTTGCGGTGCTGGTGGTTGAGTTTGTGGTGTTGGTGGTTGAGTTTGTGGTGCTGGTGGCATGGTTTGTGGTGCTGGTGGCATGGTTTGCGGTGGCATGGTTTGCGGTGGTTGAGTTGGTATTGGTGTTTGTTTTCTTGGCACGCTCGCATCCCTCAATTCTAAATCTTCTAATTGCTTCATTTGGTCTGGTGTCAATTTACCCCTCACTTCTTGATAAATTCTCTTATCCAAAATATCATCCGCTTCTGCTACATCTGATATACTAGCACCTTGATTTAGTGCTTGTTTAATGGCCTCTTCCCATCCAACTTTTGGATCGTCATAATTAGAAAGTTTAATTTTCTTTCCAGTTTTCTCTCTCAACGATTTAACAAATCCCTTTAAGTGCCTCGTTTGGGCACCTTTATCATCAAGTATGAGCAAGTTATTGCCCAGTCCGATAGTATCTGCTACTACCATATTGTCTGAGTATGCGATCGGGACTTCAACACTAAGATTTATATCTTTTTCTATACTTGGTGGAATATCTTTTGTATTTATTTTTTCTATAAAATTATTAATTGTGGTTTCATTTGCTGGTGCGATAAGAGAATATCCTTTCACACCATCCGCTTTTTCTTGTGATTTCACCATTTGATTAAACGAATTTACCAAGTTTTCATATTGTTTGCTGAATGTAGCAGGATTTACCGCTTTATTTACTTTAAATGTTGCATCCTTGTCAAAACTGCCCACATTTTTCATAATACCAATCATAGACATCAACGTTTTATCTACATCGCCTATAAATCCGTTATACTTCGCATCTGGAGGAGTGGTTTTGATAGTTTTCCAAAACATCATTGCGTCCCAAAAAGATACTCCGCCACGTACCCTCCCCTGTGCTTCCAAGGCCATTCTAGATATATCCGCTTTTGAAAACCTTGAGTTGTAATTGTCAAAAATACTCTTGGCATCTTCGGCCGTAGCCAATCCATTACTCGTTAGATAATCACTCATATTGGTAATTCTTTCAAAGTATCGTTTATCGGCAAAGTCTTGGACATTCTTATCACCAGTAGCATACAATAAATCATGTTCAAAAGCAACTAAGTCCAAAGCATCTGCTGGGAGAATGTAAGGAAACTTACCGCGAGTTCTATCTTCTAATTGAAGACGGCTTTCCACTCGTGTGCCCCCACCATTATAATTACTTCCCTCGGTATGAATTCGTTCTTCTTCCAACTTAATGAGAGCATCTGGTTGAGCAGACCATGTATTATACACATGCTTGAAAAATTCCCAAAGAGCAATCTTGCCCGTAGTCTCTACGCTTGTTTTAAAATAGTCCCACGCACTTAAAGACATTATTCCAGTGGCTAATCTGTACGCATATTCTCTTAATACATAATCCCCTATTCTCTGCTGTCCGCCTGCGATCAGGCGGGGGTTAGCCGGAGGTAAGCCCTGTGGCGCTTCATTTCTTGCTAGTGTTAGCAAATGTGCATTGAGAGCATCTGCTCTTCTTCTCCCAAGTAATCCAACATTCATCGCACGTGGTTGTGGATTATTAGCAACTAATCTCAATATCTGTCCCCACGCTAGTTTTCTTACACCATATCGCCCAACACCGGTAGCAAGGTTAAGTAATCTATTAAGTCTGGGGCTCATAATTATCTCTTGAATACTTCTAATAATAGCATTAACAAATCTTTCTACACTTCGGGGGTCATCACCTATTCGTGGCACGAGCATCTTGTGTTCGTCGCTTATCTTTGCTTCTATTGAAGCATCATCTGGGTGTTTTCTCTCCCACTCTTCTCGGTTTTCTTTCCATTCTTTATAATCTTGCTCCGCTTGCTTTCTATCCTCTCTTCGTATTACGCGAGTTTTGTCCGCTTTGCCCTTTTCTTTCATATACGTTAAACCCTTATCGGTTAATCGTTTTAAGGCTTCTTCTTTATATTCTTGTTTTACCAATTGCGCTATATCACGCTTCATTTGCTGGATATTGTCTTCTATGTGTGCTATATCATATTTATCGGTAGCCATTGCTAATTTTCGCATTTCAATCATTTGTTCGTTCATGGGAGCAGTTCCGTGTTTTCTTTCAAATTCTTTCATATCAATGCCGTCATCTTGAAGGTGTGCTTTCAGTTCGTCGTAATTCATATTTACATAAATACTTCGCTTATTGTCCAAGGCACTAATCCTGTCTTTTAAATCTTCCATAGTATTTCCTCTTTTTGTTAAAGCATCCGATAATCTATCCGCTCTAAGCCTTTCGCGGGCTTGATTATTGACAACGGTGATGATTTGTTCATCCCAATCAATCTCTTCATTTCCAAATAAACGCTTATGTTCGCTTTTAACTTCGTTATAATACGCCACAAATGGTTTTTCGTGTCGTGGCATTTTTTTTATCCGCTATTATATATCATGGAAAATAAAAAAGAAAAAAGCAAGGACGAGCAACAACTTGAAGAGTTGGAAAGGCTAGGGAAGGAAATTGACCAAATCCGCATCACTCAGAACTTGGTGAATAGAAACCCCAACATTTTTAGAAAACCTGAAAATATACTTTACCGCCTGCCACTGACGGATAAGCAACGGGAGATGATTTACAATAATATAATTAAAGAGAAAGATAATATATAATGGGGCTACGAGAGAAAGCCTTGTCATTGGGCGCGACAGACTTCGGCGAGAGTAAAGTGAAAGGAAAAAAGTATTATGTCGTCTATAACGGCCGCCGCATCAACTTTGGTGCATCTGGTTATTCAGATTATACCAAACATCAAGACGAAGACAGACGGGAAAGTTATCGTGCCAGACATCAAGCAATTAAAACAAAGGATGGAAAGCCCGCATATTTAAACAAAAACCAACCCGCATATTGGGCATATCACTTACTTTGGTAAATTATGAATATTATAATATATGTTGTTGATATTGCTCTTCGTGTGCTCGGTTATGTCGCGGACTGCCTGCGACTTTTACTCACGGATAAGTGAAAAAAAGAATATAAGTTGTGTTTATTGTATTCAAAAAGGTATAGATACCAAATTTAAATGTATTTACAAACCGATGAGTGATTGGTGTGTTAGTTTTGATGAAGCACTACCTTTAATGTGTTCGGGTAGTGATGCTTCTTGGTATAAAATCCACTTATACGAGTGTTCATTTCTTACTTGAAGAAGGTGAAGGAAGACAAATGCCAATCAATAGTGTTAGGATTCCGACATAAGTATTAGCAACCTCACAAGGCAAGTTCTTTTCAGATAGCCTCACTATACACAAAGTGATTATTGAAATAATAATGGTCATTTGAAACAGATATTTAATAAGTCTGCTGTCGGTTGGTCTGTTTGTCATACAACAACAATTCCAGTTATCCTCCAATTCGTGCTCTACTTTTTTTTCCTCATTCTTTAGTTCAATATCCAAAACACGAGATTTTAATTCAGGAGTTAATTCACTATCTCGGACATGTCCGAGATTATCCATATCCATAATAGGTGGGGGTCTGTGAAGTCTGGTTGTATTATTGTTTGACATTTGAAAAAACGACTGCTCTAATTTCGGCTAATTGGTTTGCTTGGTCTTGTAGTATATTCATAAGATTTTTATTTTCTTTTTCTAAATTATCTACCCTATCTCTTACATGTCCGAGATTATCTGATAATTGTTGAACTGCCTTAATTAACGGGGCGATAAACTCAGAATAACCTATACCATAACCGACATCACCACTATCAATACATTTAACATCTTCTGGCTTAACACTCACACCTTTCAATTCGTATTCCGCTCTTTGCTTTGGGCACGGAACCATAATTGTTTCTTTTATAAATCCACCAAAATCTAACATATCCATATCTGTTAGTATTTCTTCTAATTCCTGTGCTATTAAGCCAGTCCTACATTTCTTTTTGTCATCAATCATACGATAGCAAACTGGATTTAACTTGTTGATAAAATCTAAGCCTAAGCATTCCTTTATATCTTCTTTTTTTCTCTTGTCTGAATATTGAATTGGATTAGACAATACCCACAACTGACCATCACTCGCTTTCAAAGACATTAAAGCAGTATTTGAACCATTCTCCCATATGAAACCACTCGTTGAAGAATTATTCACTCTAAATCTAATAGCATAAGAAGTTAATCCTCCGCCTACTCCTCCTGCTGGTGCTGTTCCTCCACTTAACGATTTACTTGCCCCAGACTGGCTCATATAAATCCCCCATGCTGAATCTCCAATGTCCCACATAAATATTCCTCTCGCATTCGTCCCGTCTGTTTGTCCTTGACTTGCTATTTTTGCCCTATTAGTTGATGCTGATGCCGTTGTTAGCACCCCAGAATATGTAATCCCCGCATTCGCTGTTATTAGGCCTGCTGTGCTTATGTTCATTGCCTCAGTGAAAGATATATTGCTTCCTGCCGTTATTCCTGATTTATAATAAAAAGCGAGTTTTCCACCTTTTTGAATTAGAAAGTTTGAACCGCTGTGGCTTGATTTCCAGTTCGTGCCATCAAAATAAGCATCAAAACTTAAATTGACATTATCGTGTGCCCAGTTTAGTTGTTGAAATGTTGGATAAGCATCAGCCGTTGTTATTGCCTGTATATGTGGTCCCGCGGGGTCGCTCGCCGTTCCATATAACTCTAATCCGCCAGTTGCTCCTACTCCTTTCGTTGTATTGCCTATAATTATCGGTTTGCCTGATGCTGTTGTTATTTTGTCGCTCGCCGTTAAAGTTGTTGTAGTCATACCAGCAGTTGCCGTTAATGTAGTTCCAGTTATTGTTCCTCCATTTGCTATATTGTTTGAGTTCATATCTAAGGCTCCATAAAACCGCATACCGCCAGCATTGTTAAAACGGACAATGTCAGACGAAGCACTTTTATTATCCAAAAGTTTTGAAATATAAAGTCCTGCTCCTTTTACATCAGATGCTACATTCGTAAATACATAACCTCGTTGGTTTGCGGTTCCACTTGTAGCAGTATTTAGAGTAAATAAGAAATACTGATAATCTCCTGATGTCTGTGAAAAGAATATATCTCCTCCATTTTGGTTTAATATCCTCGCCCCATTATATGTTATATTTCCTCCATTAATGATATCCACATTATTGAAATCGGCTTGGCTTAACATTTCTTGTTCCATTAAATATCTTAATTCCTGTTATGGTTTGGTCGCCTGTTAGTTTTACATTTTGCCCGTCCAATGTGTCCGCATATCCTTTTGTTGCTCCGTCCGTTGATAATGTCGGAGTTCCAAGGTTCGCTATTTTGCTACTATTACAATCTAGCCCCGAAGCATTTACCCAACCGACGATTGCCCCATCAATAATGAAACTTATTTTTTTCGCAGAAATTTCAAAGTTGTAATATGTCGCTGTTTTCATATCCAAACTAGCAATTGACCCGATATTACTGGTAGAATTGAAAACGATAAATGTGCCCTTTGTTGTAGCATTTATTGAATTTCCCGTTATTTCAACACCACTGCTATATGTCTTAATTCCTGCTATGGTTTGGTTTCCTGTTAATTTCACATTTTGCCCGTCTAATGTATCCACATAACTTTTGTTCGCCCCGTCCGTTGTTGCTGTTGGTGTGGCCAAATTTGTAATTTTTCTATTGTTTAAAGATAGTGTCGTGCCCGTTGCTGTCGCGATTACATTATCACCCGCATATAAATCAACATACGAACCCGTTATTTGTATCGGATAATAGGCTGCGGTTGCTATTTTTTGTGCCACAATCTCTCCTATATTTGTCGCCGTATCAAAGGCAATACCGATACCATCAAAAGCGGTTGGAGCAGTAGCACCCCGCACTTCTATTGTTGAAGTAAATTTTTTATTCCCTGCTATGGTTTGGTCTCCTGTTAGTTTAACGACTGCGGTATCAAGAGCCGAAACATCAATACCATCAACCAAATTTACATTTGTTATTGAAAATCCACCCATATTTAAACTACCCGTCATAGCCGTTGTCCCGTCCTTTGCTAGTTTCGTATCGGTATATGCTTTTGTTGAAGCATCGCCGTCGTAGAATGGTGCGGGCAATCCGCTGATTGCTGTCGTGCTGTTAAAATTTAAAACATTGCTCGCCAATGTTATCCCACCCCCTGTTGTTGGAGCAAAAAGTATAGAAGAACCGACAATAGTTAGTGGATAGCCCGTTGCTCCACCTGCCTCCGACGAATAGATAGAGCCCATATTATTGTTGTAATTGAAGAATAATTTGCCAGTGTTTAATGGATTTGAGTCTTTTACGGCTACATAAGTAGTAAATGTTTTGTTTCCTGTTATGGTTTGGTCTCCTGTTAGTTTAACGACAGAACTATCAAGAGCCGAAACATCAACACCATCAACCAAATTTACATTTGTTATACTTTGGCTTTTCATATCAATACCCGCACTAGCATTTATTATACTGCTAAATGTCTTAATTCCTGCTATGGTTTGGTCTCCTGTTAATTTAACCACAGCACTATCAAGAGCCGAAACATCAATACCATCAACATTACCGACATTTACTACATTAAAACCTCCCATATTCAAATCTCCAAACATCATAGTGAGGCCATCCAATCTAAGAAAAGGTGAGTTTGTATTTCTCCATTGACCCGTGCTATAAATGAGTAATTGGTTATTTGTGGGTGTGCCTGTTATGACTACATCCGTTAATTTATCCAATTCAAAGTCGCTTATATAACTTGAAGTCAATGTAGCAAATGAAGTATTGCCGAGCCCGTCCGTTTTTAATATTTGATTAGCCGTGCCGTCCGCTATTGGTAAATCGTATTCGTTATTAATTGACACATAACCAGTATCAGATATCAACAAAGAAGAGTTATTACTTTTTGACGATATTGTTATGTCGTCTGTCCTTGCTTGGACTGAGTTTGCTTCTATGTGGTCGCCATATAATACACCATCAACTTCTAAATCCTCGTCTATTATCACAGAGCCGTAATAGTGATATGCCCACGGATTGCCTAAATGGTTCATATTTAAATTCTATTATTTTATAATAAATCTTATAATATAAGATAGATATATATTTAGTCTCAAAAAAATGAATATATTTGGCCGTTCGCAAGAGCAACAATCTATTGACACAAAAACAATCGCGGTCGTGGCTACTCCGACATTAACAAGAAACATTCAAAATGCTTATGTTGGTCTTGACCTTAGGTCGTGGATGACGAGTTCCACATTTACCACTCTTTGTACGGGCGGATATGGTAGCAAAACAATATCGAGTTTAGGATATGGTTATTTCATTAATGTATCATTTCGTGGTTCATTGAATTTACCCGCTCCGACTGGCATTGCCACTTTTCAATTTTGGTTTCATATCACAGATGGCACGAATACATATGATTATTATACCGAAGTGCTAAATTATACAACCGCCATTGATTATAAGTCTTTTGATTGTGTGTGGCTAATCCAAAGATATGGAGTTCAAATGAATTTAACTTGGCAGATGACGTGTCCAAACCCGTCTGACACCACTAATAACAGAACAATAAGAATTGTAAATAATACAACCAATGATGCTCTGGTGGCATACGCGGCGGATGCTCCAATAGCATTGGAAGTATATTATAAATCAGCATCTGCGGAGCCTGTATCTTTCAAACCTTCGTATTTCAATATTGATGTAATGAGAGACATAGCACTAACTGCCTCTTACACATGAAACCTGTCATACATATCCTTTAGTGTCGTGAGTTTGCCCTCGTGTTGAGATAAGACATCGCGGAAAAATGTCTTATAATCTAACTTACCATATTTAAGAGTGGGGCGTTGCTCTGGCGGTATGTGTGCGTATCTGCTCTCGTGCCATTTCTTCATATCCTCCTGTAATATGGTGCGGTCATCTACTTTCATGTATAAGAAATTAAACGGGTCTTTTGATACTTTCAAATGTGCCGTTATTATTTCATAGCAACTATACCCACTCTCGGGCGGATTCCGCTTTGCTTTAATCGGTGTTTTCTTTTCCATAACTGGCATTTCTTTTTTGGCCAATTCTTCTCCTACGTTGGCCTTGATTTCAGTAATACCAGTTTTCTTCAAATCACTTTCTTTAAAAGGCGTAAATTCTTCTGGTTCGTCATCAAAAACAACATTCTTCAATGTATCAACGGGGGGCAATGAAACTTCAACGTTATCACCCCGCGGGGGTTGTTCGGGTCGGTATTTTTCGTAAAATGATACAATGTCGGGTTTCGTCCATTTAATGGTCGGTTTCTTAACATTGCTATCAATCTCCCATTTGGCGATCTCGTCAAGGTAGTATTGCTTAGTACTCATACTATATAAGATTGTAGAAAAAAATACCAACTGGTATTATTATTTATTCATCGTCGTCGTCCTGTGTGCTAAATCGCCATTCTTGGTCTCCGTAAATCGTTCGCCATGTGTTCTGGCATTCTTCCAGAGAGGGTAATTGTATAAATCTTGGTCTCCTTCCGTCTATGGTTTTCTTTGTTTCCCTTGCATCGGGGATCAGTTTTTTCATTTGTATCCAAAAACTTGTCTGCGAAGTATGAGGGTCATTAATATTTGATTTATATACTTCATATATTGTTTCTTTTTGAATTTCATCTCCAAATTGTATTTCTGGCATTCCGCTTGAAATATGGCCATTGTTTAAACAATCTAACCACCACTTCCTCATTTTAGATAATGTTTTTACTTTTTGTTGCCGTAGTCCGCCTGTTAATATCGTCTCACGATCGTTAAAAGTGCTAAGGTCTCGTTCGGCAAGAAACTTCGCCAGTCGCTGTCGGTCAATTGCACGAATATCCGCAATCGCTTTTCTTTTTTCGTTTTCCTTCATTAGTGCCAATTCGTCCGATACTTCCAATACTAGCCATCGTTGCTCCGTCGTTCCTGCGGGGACAACCCATTCTTCGTTAGAAGCAAGCACCAAGAAGAAGATATTTTCTAATGTAAGATTTGGTAAATATTTTTGTTTGAGAGTGAGTGTATTTTCGGATACCATTTTCTTAATAGTGCCCGCTCGTTCCTTATCACCACCCCACACCATTTCGTCCATATATACGACTATAGCCCGTGCTAGTTGGGCATTGAAGTCGCCTAACACTTCTTTCACATCGGAGGGCTGAAAATAATATTCGCCACCAATAATATCTTTGAATATTTCAAGGATAATTCCCTTACCTGCTCGTTCTGTGCTGGTTAGCACCAAAGATAAATGTAATTTCTCCCACGGCTTTTGGTAAATGTGCGCAAACATATCTAAAACCTTTTTATAGACATTTTGGTCTCCACCGCACCATCTGTTTAGAATATGTTGAAAGAATGGCTCGTTTTTCTCTTCTTCTGGAGTAAATGATTTTACATCGTGCAATGTGTCGGCGGGGACGGCAAATCCTTTGAATAAGTTATAAAACCCTTTTTTGTTGTCATCAAAGTATGCCTTGGGGTCAAAGATAATATCATTTACCTCTCGTCGTTTCGGGTGAGTATTCCACATTTTGTATAAATCAACAACATTCAATGTGGCGGGGTTTTTGCCTAGTGCCATCCAGTCTTCCTTTGAAAGATTAGTCTTTATTCTTTTGTTTTTGAAGAAGGCCTCCATCGCCGTTTCTGTTTTATAACGAAACACCATTTTATCCCTAGCATCAATGTATTCTTCAATTATGGTTGGCTTTGCCAAGTTAGCAAAGCAATATGATTTGTTCATCCATGCCAGAGCGGTTTCTAGAAAATCTTTGAATTTTTCAATCGTCTTACACTCACTGCCAAGTCGCCGTAAGTCATCAATAGTGTTGATATCGTGAGCAATTGCGGGAGTAAATTCATGAATTCGCACACCTTTACCTTCACAACCCGTATCATGGCAGTAGAAATAAAGCCCGTCTCGTTTCCACACAACATAGCAGTTGTCGCTTTGGTTCTCCTCGCCATTTATGATACATTTTCTCACTCCTTTCGTTTTTAAAAAAAACATTCGTTGCTTTTGCTCTTTTATCTCCACATTAGCCACTTTGCTGAGTATGATTTGTTCAACTTCGGCAATGGTTATGTGCTGGTATCGTCGCAGAGAAGTGTATTCGGGCAGTTTAACACTATAATATGAGGTTTCGTCGGGTCGCATGATTAAGTAATCATCAATTTCAACATTTTGTAATAGTTTCAATGTATTGGTTTTTGGTGTATAAGAGTACGGAAGCAACACACGATCGCTCCCGTCTTTGTGAGAGTAAATGGTACGAAATGCTCGGTTCTTGTTATACACGGAGATATCAAGAATGGTTCGCAGTTCAATTTTTTTATCCTGCCGTTCAAAGGTAAAGCAGAGGTCAGTGTAATTTTTTTCAATAATAGTTTCCACGAATTTCCAAAATTCTTTTTGTGTGTCGCAGTTGGCAAATACGAAGCCGTTGTCATATGAAAAGTGGCACGACATCTTATCACCCTTGCAAGCATCCAAGTATTTGGCCTTTTTCGGGTTGTATTTCATACCAAGTAGTTGAAATACATTTTCCATTAAATCGTTCCATCGTTCATACATCTTCTCTCGTGAGATACTCAAGTTATCGCCGTCCAAATCGGCAAACATTCGCTGTGGCTTACCATCCATCAACACTTCGTAAAATTGTTTTTGTTCTTCGGGGGTTTTTTCAATCAATTCAATGAAGTCTTCTTGGTTTGGTAAAGTAGTAAATTGTTTGTTGCCCCATTTGATAAGGATTTCGGCCGTTTTGCCCTCCAGTGCTTCTTCCTGTTTCCAGTGCCATTGGTTATTGGTCAGTGTCGGTGCGGTCATGTTATATAGTCGCTCGGATATTTTTATAAAAATAAATTAATTATTCTATATATCCATATACCCATGTATATCATTGTCCTTAATAGGAATTAGATTTTTTTATATATCGTTATAACAAAAAAACAACTTGTTTCTTTTCTTACTTATTCAAGCACCCGCAGGGGATAAATCCTTTGTATTGTCCGCAATGTTCGCAATACTTCAACCTATTTATTAAGCAGGCTTTGTGATAATACTTGTCTCTGTTCGGATATTTTTCTACAATCTTTTTTGGTATTGCCCTATTGCTATCACAATAACAACAAAATTTAATGTTCGGATTGTCAAGGGTGCGGATGAGCAATGACAAGTCTTCGTTCATTTTATCGTTCTTAAACCGCTTGATACATTCGGAGCCTAGCACCATTTCTCTGCCGTTTTTTACGTTTTTTACAATGTAATTCTTTGTAATCTCGTGTGAGCAACAACAATATTGTTCTTCCCCTTTTTCTATACTTTCCATAAGTTTCCAGTCGGCCGTGTTCCACTTTCCATCGGGTGAAAGAAATGAAACTGCATTGACTAGATTTAGAAAATAACTTCCATTCACGTAATCCAAATGGAGTTGTAAATCTTCGTACGTCCAATACGATCGGCGGTGAGAGGTGTCCATGGTTTATATAATAGTGTATATATTTTTATATATAAAATAAATTATATATTATTTAACATACTATTACGAAAAGCCCTTAATTCAAGTAATTCGGCTTTTTGTTTTTCGTATTTCTCCTTCCGCATTATTTTTATCCTTTCTTGGTTCTTATAATAGTATGCCTTCGCATTTTCCCTATTCTTATCAGGATGCGCCTTCAAAAATGCTTTCGCCCTTTCCCTTCTCCGTTGAACGATTTCTTCCTTAGTGAATTGAGGTGTCCTCGGCATTATGTCTCTTATATATATAATTATATTATTTTAATTATTTTAAATAGAAATCTCCCCACCCCGCGTTAAAAACACGTAAATCGCAGTTTAACAAGGTCGGACACCTGAGTGTGCTTAATAGCACTCAAGAGAGAGAAATTCGTTTTAGTATTAATCCATGTCCAACGTCCGAGGTCGACCTCCCGCGGGCGGAAATTATATAAGTGTATAGTAGGGGATACCCCCACACCTTGGAAAATTTTCAAAAAGTTAATAAAAGGTTGGACACCTTGGACAATATAAAAAATGTGTAATACGAAGAAGAATTATATAATAAATATTAAAATTTAACGATAAAAAAGTGTCCAACCCCGTAAGGGTCAAGGCGGACACGGCCGACCATGGGGTCGGCCACCAATAGGAGAAGATATTTTCACTCCCCCTGCTCTTATATTCATCCTCGCGCTTGCTGTAATATCCCTGTTGTGGGCTACAATAAAAAACATAAGGGTCAATATTTCATTTAAGGTTAAGGGTCATTATTACTATAATATGCCAACCGCATCTGAACAACACGCAAACCGACAAAGGTATATCTCGCAAAAATATGGAGATAGTTTTTCATTCTTAAAGATACAAAAATACCAAAGGGAATATTATGAGAAAAATAAAGAAAAAATAGCACAAAGAAAGAAGCAACAACGTCAAGAAAATAAGGACAAGATAAAGGAATACAATAAGGCATATTACGAAAAGAAAAAGAATACGAATAAAAAGCCAATCTCTGAAGAACGGAAATTGAAGAAAAAGGAATACATGGATAAATATCTGAAGAAATACAATGAGCAACGAAAGAACCTCAAACTTGAATACGAGAAAAAATATGGAGAAAAAGCAGACAAGAATATAGATAGATGGACTAGTTATTTTAACGAAAACAGAAAGCCCATCAATGTAATTATGCCAGCAAAATAATATCGTTATGACTGAGCCGATGCCACCAATTTTGGTCAAAAAGGAAATCCCCGCGAATATGTCTTTGCGCCAGCGCGCCAGTGCGCCAGTGCGCCAGCGTTTTGGCGCATTGGCGCAACCAATTATTTCGTAGTAAGGTGTTTTTGACGCAGTGTCGCAACAAATATTTTTTTTTGTATCACCCCCCAACCCCCCGCCACTCACTTCGTGAGTGTCCGCCCCCCCTTCCCCCCATTTGTGGTGTGATCATTTATGTTGGATAGACAGGTCTATGTTTTATATTATAAAATAAGCATTAGAAACATAAAAACACAACATAGGACACAACAAAAACAGACATTCAAACATATCAAAAACATATCTTTGTTTTACAAAAAACGACACATGAAGCACACTAAGAGAGATTTCAACGAAATAACGATAAAAAACATTATATACGCAGTATATATACCATTTTATGAAATAAAATGTGTTTTTTATCGTTATTTCGTTGAAATCTCTCTTAGTGTGCTTCATGTGTCGTTTTTTGTAAAACAAAGATATGTTTTTGATATGTTTGAATGTCTGTTTTTGTTGTGTCCTATGTTGTGTTTTTATGTTTCTAATGCTTATTTTATAATATAAAACATAGACCTGTCTATCCAACATAAATATATATATATATATATATATATATATATATATATATATATATATATATATATATATATATATATATATATATATATATATATATATATAAAATATTATATTATCTTTAATATGAAATTAATTTTTTTTCAAGTCTCAATTTGGCCGACAATAATCTGAAGCATAATAAGGTCAGCCTTTATTTTTCTCTTTTCTCTTTTGATTTTCTCAGTACGTTCACCTTGTTTTTTTGATAATATTCTTTTGCTCTCATAAGTGCTTTCTCTTTATTTCTTCTCTGATATTCTCTCATGCGTTCAGCATGTTTCGCCCTTGCATCCTCCGCAGTATATGTTGGTTTTCTACCCATATATATATAATATAATTTTTATTTATTTAAAT
>WBZZ01005121.1:0-12500 GCA_019918135.1 Paulinella micropora
AGTTGTGCTAATACCATAGGCATACTCCTCTATCTGATAATAGCAATTTTGCAAATCGTTTTTGTTTCCGCTAAACACCGGTATGTGAGACATCAACTGTCTCATGCTAACCGCATGGCGCCGAAAATCGTTTCCCCAGCGACTCATAACAGTTGATTAAGTAATTACCCGGTCACTCACGGACCTAATACCTTTACACTCCGGTTTGCCGCCTGAGGGACTCGGTTAGAAGCCACGATGCTAATCGACACTTTTAATCCGCAAGTAGACTGGTAGTAAAACTGACAAACTCAAAGGAATAAAGTCCGCACGACTGTAATTATTACACAATTGTTATTGTTCAATCCTGAATGCCGATATATATAGACCGTTACGTCCGTTACCATTATTGACTATAACTATACTGTCATTCGACTATACGAATAAATTACTTACCAGTCACAAAATAATCACTAATAGTAAACGTAGTTATCCTACCAACGCCGGAGGCTCCAGTTGTTAATAACGACCGGCAACCAAGGCGTCGACTCCCCCTCTTACCGGCAGTAACCTTCGGTCGGATAAGCAGAATCAAGTTTACTTATTAATAACCATGAGCCTGACTTGAACAATATCCGCCAGTCCCCAAACAGAAGACACGAGTCAAAAGGTGTCCTGCCACGAAAATTGTCCATTTGAGTGGCAGTGACATGTGTCAAAAAGGTAATCATCTGGCTAAAAACTAGTGCCATCGGTCGGATACCAGAGAAAAGATACTTAATTAATTACTATTAATATGTGATTGACTTGTAGTCCGATACTGAGGAGAAGGGTCTACTAGAATTACCGGTCCTACAATGCCGCAGGGACGAGTCAGCTGTGGTGTCGCATCGTATTGAGTGACCTACGCTCCACTCACCGCCTTGCTTGTCTCATATTGTATCTATCCATTCAACATTATTCATAGCCTACTGTATCTCTATCAATGCAATGCAATTCATAGCCTAATGTCGGCTCGCTCTGTCTATCCATTCAACGCTATTGATTATTGCCTACTGTTGGCTTGCTCTATCATGCTATCCGTTCAAGGCCATTCATGTCATATTACCGTGACAATTAAAGTGACAAACCTTGAGTCCAGCTTTGATCTCATCATTCTCCAACAATCGGAAGTGATACGACCATGCTGAAGCAACCATTTAAAAGCTTAGAATAAGAGCCTTTCAACGGGATGCTCTGCATTTTTGTATCTCAAAGATTGTTTAAGAAACGAGTTCGAAATGGGGCTGTTTTGCCACTGGAATGATTCTTAGTAACATCACGAGGCTTTCGAGTGAACCATGACACAGCTGGGAAAAGATAAATAGGTAGAAAGAGAGAGAGAGAGAGAGAGAGAGAGAGAGAGAGAGAGAGAGAGAGAGAGAGAGTAAGAAAGGAGGTAATGGGACGGGAAAACTGGTTCAGAGCCAAGTTTGCTTGCAGTCCTCGCTCCTTGCTCTTGAAGCAAGAGGTCGAAAAAAATTCTCAAGAACCGCTATGCGGCGTGTTGACTTGACAAGAAAACTCTTAAGATCCGCTCTGAGGCGTGTTGATTTTGGGTCGGGACGCAGTCTTGGACGTCTTGCCCTTGCTGCTGCCCTCTTGCCGCAGTGAGCCGCCTGCGCCTGTCTTGGGCTGGTCCGTGCTGTGTTGCTGCGGCTCAGGCTCCTGGCCGCTGCTGCCGCTTTTGTTGTCCTCACCCCTACCCACGTCTTCCTCCAGCTCCTTCTCCGTCAAAGCATCCTCCTTGCTATCGCTGATCTCCTGCTGCTGGACCGGGTGGTCTACGCTGCCTGCCTGATTATAACCGGGCCGGCCCGTCAACGTGCCCGTCTCGGGGGGCCGTAGCGTGCTGTCTAGTAACACATTGTGCTGCTGGTGGCACCGGTTGCAGATGCGCACGGGCTTCGGGCCCAAGTTGGGCATGATGAGCCGACTGGGGGAACACGAGTCACACACCAGCTGTGCACAATATGTAAGTGTAGGTGTGTGTGTATGTATGTGTATATATGTATACTATATCTATCTATCTATCTATCTATCTATCTATCTATCTATCTATCTATCTATTGTGCATGATGGCCGGTGAACGCGAGTCACACACCAACTGCACAAAATAGATAAGTGTGTGTGCATGTAAGTATGCTATCGATGTATCTATCTATCTATCTATCTATCTATCTATCTATCTATCTAGCGACGGGAAGCACAATCCTGTTCCCTCAGGGTGCCCTTTCTCGCTTGTTGAGCCCGGAATAAAACCCACAGTGCTCTGTTGGTTTATACTAGACTGTCGAACAGTCTCGAAACTCCATCGGCTTACTGGGTCCTCTGTAATGGAGGTGGGAGCTCGTTCTGCAAGGGACGCTTATGGAACGAGCCCTGGCCCCGCCTGGTACTAGGGAGCTTTGGTATCGCCTGTATCAGTCCCTTCCGTGCAAACATCACGGCTTAGCTGGGCATCGGGTTAATACTTTACCCACAGACTTCCTTGGTTGACGAAATCAGAAGCTCCTTTTTTCTGACATTAGTCGATATCTCATCTATCTATCTATCTATCTATCTGTCTATCTATCTATCTATCTATCTATCTATCTATCTATCTATCAATCTATCTATCTATCTATCTATCTATCTATCTATCTATCTATCTATCTATCTATATGTCTGTCTGTTTTTCTATCTATCTATCTATCTATCTATCTATCTATCTATCTATCTATCTAGGTAGCTAGGTAGCTACCTACCTACCTACCTACCTACCTACCTACCTACGTATCTACATATCTACCCACCTACCTATCCACAGCTTCGGCAGTGGTGATGCCATTTCAAGTCGGTAGGTAGGTAGGTATGTAGGCAGGTAGGTACAGGTGCTTAGGTAGATAGATATATAGATATGCTTGGTATATCGGCGCTGCATATCCGAGAACATAGGCATCCATTCCACCCCGTTACCCAAAGGTAACTGGGCAGCGGGCTGAAGATGGGGACTAAGCCTCGGGTTTATGCAGTCTCGTGGTTCTACGTGTGCTCTCTTCCAGGGTCTTTGAGTGTCTGGGACGATAGATAGATCGACAGACATATAGATAGATAGATAGATAGATAGATAGATAGATAGATAGATAGATAGATAGATAATAGATAGATAGATAATAGATCGATAGATAGATAGATAGGTAGATAGATAGATAGATAGATAGATAGACAGATAGACAGATAGATAGACAGATAGACAGATAGATAGATAGATAGATAGATAGATAGATAGATAGATAGATAGATAGATAGATAGATAGATAGATAGATAGATGCAATATCGACTAATGTCAGAAAAAAGGAGCTTCTGATTTTGTCGACCAAGGAAGTCTGTGGGTAAAGTATTAACCCGATGCCCAGCTAAGCCGTGATGTTTGCACGGAAGGGACTGATACAGGCAATACCAAATCTCCCTAGTACCAGGCGGGGCCAGGACTCGTTCCATAAGCGTCCCTTGCAGAACGAGCTCCCACCTCCATTACAGAGGACCCAGTAAGCAGATGGAGTTTCGAGACTGTTCGACAGTCTAGTATAAACCGACAGAGCACTGTGGGTTTTATTCCGGGCTCAACAAGCGAGAAAGGGCACCCTGAGGGAACAGGATTGTGCTTCCCGTCGCTATTTCGGCATGTGACTTATAGGCGTATGGCTAGGCACACATTAGGCACCGCACCACGGGCCCAGCTAGACAGACAGATAGATAGATAGATAGATAGATAGATAGATAGATAGATAGATAGATAGATAGATAGATAGATAGATAGATAGATAGATAGATAGATAGATAGATAGATAGATGAAATATCGACTAATGTCAGAAAAAAGGAGCTTCTGATTTCGTCAACCAGGAAGTCTGTGGGTAAAGTATTAACCCGATGCCCAGCTAAGCCGACACTTGGAGTACTTACTGGTCTGACATCGGCATATCCTACATCCTTTAAAATCTGTTTCTGATACTTATTCTGATGCAATAAAAGGCGTCCTCCTTCCTGAACTATCTCTATCCCTTTAAACTCCTTAGCCACTCCTAAACGCTTATGAGGATAAAACTTTTCTAGTTTACTAGCGAAACGGTCGTACGATCGTTCGTTAGGAGCTGAGAAAATAAGATCGTCTACGTAGAAAATACCTATGATAGCATCTCTTATCGGCTTATCCTTTTCTACGAACATGCATAAATCTGAGTCTAGTGACTTTAATCCTAATTCCTCTAACTTAGGGGCTAAAATATCATACCATCTCCTACCAGCTTGCGGCGCGCCATACAGAGCTCCATCTGCTCTCCATATCATGCCCTCATGCTCCTCTCTGTCTATCCCATCGGGTGCATAAGCATAAACAGGATCATGCATGCGTGCATTTAGATAAGCATTTTTGAAGTCTATACCGTATAGATTATGTCCATGCCATGCTGCAAGCTTAGACAAAAAGAGTAATGAGCGATGCGCGGCGCAGGGTACAAACACTTGATCTGGGTTATAGCTAACTCCTGGCTCTAGCATATCTCCCCGCAAAGCTAACCTTGACTTAATGAACTTACGTCCTTTCTCGTCTAGTTTGACTGTATGTAACCACGTGAGTCTCACTACTTTTACTCCTTTCTCTTTCGCATCCTTGGGGCTTACCCACGTGTAAGTGTTAAAAAACTTCAGAGCTTCAATCTCTTTATCCATTCCTGCTTTCAACTCTTTTGCAGTTAAGCCCTCATCTACGATTGCCTTTGGTACCTTCAATGTCAGGTACAGTAGCGCAGTGGTGTGATCCTCTACCATACTTTCTGCGGACATTTCGGGGTGCTCTAGTTCTCCGACTGGTCTTATTCTATCTATCCACTTTCTAATCTCGCTGTCTAACATCTTTTCTACTTGACCGTCGTAAAAGACTACGAAGTGGCTGGGCTTAGGTCTTACGGACTTTAAGTCTATCTCCCTTCTCGCACGGTTCTAAGACTTTTCCTTCTCGTTTTACTGACTGCCAATTGTCTTCATATTCTTCCTTTGCCCATTCTTATCCGAAAGCTACTCCCGGCACACTAACTCTCTCTCTCCTGTCAATGTAGCTGCTTTAACTGCTGCCTTCTTTTCTGGAGGTGGTTGTGTAACTGTCCTAACCTTTGCTTCTCGTTTACCTCTCACTATATTAGCTGATGTGATTTTGTCACTCTGCTCCCAAGTGAGGCCCTTATTGGGCGCGTCTCCCTCTACGTACCTCCTACTAGGGTGGTCTGCTTCGGGGCTTTGCGCCTCTAACGATGTGACGGGTGTTAGCCCATCATCCTTGTTGTCAGCTAGTTCTACCTTTGACTCTGATGGGAGACCGGAATCTGTATCGTGAATGCCCTTGGTTTCCTGTAGCTCCTCATGTTTGTCTAACTCCCCCTCAACCTTAAGTTCGGGTTCGTCTATGGGCTGTTCTAGCTGTCCGGTGTCACTACTCTCCCCCTCAGATTCCTCGTCGTCCCATCTGACTTCTGGGGTGGGTGAGCCTCCTTACCAACTACATTGGGGTCAAAGCGTACATTACGCACGTTAGTAATGATCTTACGACCATCCCAAACTCTGTATAGTTCCTTAAACACATCGTATCCAAGCAACATTACGCGTTTTCCCCTATGGTTTCCTTTCCCTACCTGCTTTCCTATATACATTACACCTAAACATCCTATAGGCCTACGCTTTAGTTGTCGGATAGCTGGCTTGTAACATAGACATTGCTCAAAAGGCGAAGTGCCTTTCCAAGGTCCTGTCGTGGCCGGTAGAATGTTGTGCAAGGTTGTGGCGGTATGCTCCATCTCTGCCCAAAACTGTGGGGGCAAGTTAGCCTCGTATCGCATGGCCCGGGTTGGTCCGGCTGTGATGTCATTGACCTTCTCAGCTATAGGATTGCCATCTTTGTCACCTGAAGCACTAGTCTTCCAAATGAATTGAAGCGGCTTCCACCACTCTATGATTTCAGTTGGGACTGTCATCGAACTCGTTATCACAAGTGATCTGTTTGACTTTCCTTCCTGTCTGCCTCTCAAACCATGCTACAGCTTGCTTCAAACACTTTACAAATTCGTTCTTGTAACGTAAGTAAAAATCCTTGATGTACCCCGAGTAATCGTCTGTCACGCAAATTTATAGTACTTACCGTGAATTGACATGACCGCCCATGGTCCGGAAGTATCTACATGCAAAATCTCACAAGGGTAACTCGCTCTCCTAATTCTATTAACCTTAAATCGGGGCAACACTTTAGCTTTCCCCATCATACAGGCTTCACAAAATCTAACTCTATCTTCGCTTCCTGTCACTTTCCTACCCATTACCTTGCCTAATGCATAGGTCTTTGGTAACGCTTTATGACCACTACACTGATGTATGACATACATGTCAATCGGTTTACCCTTAAGCTTCTTGCCTTTCTCAGGATACATAGCATATAAAACGCTGCCTCTAGCTTCCTCACTCTCACTTGCTCTCGCTTGTTTGCTCTCTTTTTCTCTCTCTCTCTCTCTCTCTTTGGGGCTTCCCGCCCCGATTGGCCCGTCTTCTTCTTCCTCTCTTTCACTTTGGGGTCGTAACGCTCGTTTATGTTGAGGGTCTTATCCTTTTCGTTGTCCCAGCGGTAAAGCATGCCAGGTGTCAGTCTGCCCCTCACGATCACGTCACTTTCTTTTATCCTTAACATTGGGGTGCTTAAGGACCAGCAGTTGCCCGTTCTGGTGAATGATAGACCGATGATGGTTGTGGTCCATGTTTCCTGTGGACATGATGTTAACCGGTACCCTAGTGTCTAACAACAATGTCATATCTTTCTTTACCAAAACTGGCTTTCCCGATCCATCGCTTCTTGTCAATCGTGCTTCCCCCATGTCTCTCACTGTACTCTCTCCGTTTCCGGTGACTAAGCTAACGGGTTCTATCTCTCGAACGTTGCGCAAGATGTGTGGTGTACAGGCTATGTCTCTTGACGATCCACTGTCCTGCACTATCATCTTTTCTTTTCGACCTACCGTCTTGCCGTCGTCTACCATGAGGTTGTGGTCCTGCTCCTCGTCCTTCTTTTTCTCTTTCTTCTGGAGCCTGTCTTTCCTTTCTCGCTCGAACCTCTCCTCGTGCAGCCAGTCCAGCTCTTCTCGTGCTTCACAGTACGATGTATAGCTTATGGGTACACCTGCCCTAATCTCATCTGAGTTTCTAGAGTGTTCTAGGTCTTCCGGGACATACTCCTCTTCCTCTTCCGGGTCTGAGTGTCCGTCTATCTTTTCTCTTCTGTGCTGCCTGTTCTGGACAGAAGAACTTATGGGCATCGCCTGAGTGTAACTTACGCAAATATGCGTTCAACGTACCCCCTCTCGCTTCTACCTCGTGCCAGATTTTCTTCAAGTGGGGCATCGATCGCACTATCGAAAGTGTGTGTGTCACTTGTTGGCTGTCCCTGTGAATCTAAAATGTCTCCTACCCTGTCTATCGGAGACGGACCTTGTGGTAGCAGCGATGGGGGCCAGGACTTCCCTTTTCTTGTCCCGCCTACACGCTCAACAGCCTCCGTGAATATTGTCCCCTTTTCAGCCTCAGTCCCGCCGGTCCTTGCCTCGTTCCCTGGCAAAACAGCATCATTCCGTGAAACTGCACTAATTACTTTCTTACCGGGTTTTTCGACACTTTGCTAGTCTTTTTCCCCTATATTTGCGGAACTTAGCGAGTTCTTCTTCCCGGGTTTTGCCGTATTTTTTAGCGAAACTTGCTGTGCACTCGCCCCCTTTCCCTCTCTCTCTCTTAGTATTCTGACCATCTCACTCTCTGATGGATAGTCACGGAAAGGGCGTGGGCGACGTGATGGGTCTTGTGATAGATCAATAAACGGAAATGGGGGGTCTTGACGGGCATGATACCCGCACAAATCGGCATAAGCTAGCCTTTTTGCTTCCTCCCCTGCCTTACCCCAACTCCCCCCCTGTCCAAACTTTACTCCACACTGTTCTCCCTTTCAGTTTAGCCCTTTACAACGAATGGTTTGTGGGCCTGTCGTGTTGCTCTTGGGAGTGGATGTAGTGGGTTGTGGTGTTTCTTTCTTTCTCTGTCTAGAGTTCTGAGGGGGTGTGGGTGTCGGTTTCTCTTGTTCTTTCCGTTTCTCTTTCTCTTTTGAATGCGAGGGTTTTGGTTGCAATGGTGAGGGTTGCACGCGTTGCGTGTCTTGTGAGGTTGTGAGGGCAGGAGTAGTTGTTGTAGAGGTGTCGGGGTGTTGGGCACCAGTGAGAGTGCGTTGTGGAGGGTTGTGGGGTCTGTCTCGGAGTGTGTCTCGAGCCAATGGAGCACTCGACAGTTCCCCCCCCCCCCCCCCCCACGGGCTCTTGTGGGTTGTTCCAAGGGTTTGTTCTCACTTTGCTCCTTTTGAGGCTCACTTTCCTCCTCGCCCTCTTGCTCAGCTTCACGAGCAATTATGCTTTCCCCATTTTCAATGTTTCCCTCCTTTACATCCTCATAATGGCTAGCCCATACTCCTCCTCTTCAGAGCTGTCTTCCCCTTCAGACTTGTCTCCTACTTCCTCTTCATCTTCCTCTCCTACTTCAGATTCTCCTCTCATCAGAGTGACTCCTTTGGCTCCTTTCTTACGAAATTTGCCACTCTTGTCTCTATGCTTTCCTTTCGAGGAGTCAGAGTGAGCTGACTTTGAACTGGTTCGTTTGGGGTTTGGCTTTAGTTTGGGGCAAAAACGCTTAGTATGCCCAGTTTGATAGCAGTTGTAGCATGTAGCTGTCAGCCACCATTCCTGCTCTGAGCTATCACCCCCATTACTTTCGCCCTTTTCCCCTTCCCCGTTCTTTATCCATTTCTTGTGTTTCTCTCTCTTTTCTCCTTTTTCTCCTCCCTCTCCCTCTCCTAGCAGTAGATTCGCTCCCTTACCCTCTCTTTCTCTCTGTCATTCCTACGTTCTTTCCTGAGCCTCTTTTGCTTAGCTTCCCACAGCACGTAAATTTCTCTTGCCGACTCTACCATGTCATCATGCGATGGCCTGCTTGCTGCTGCTAATCTGTAATGAGCATTGAGGTATGTAGGCCCATAGGCCTCATGCTCAGCTAGCTTCTCTTACACCCATTCACTGCTTCCTCTGGCTCAAAAGCCTTCCCTCTCAAGGCCTCTAGCCAGTTCTTCTGCAGTAGATGTTGTGTTAGATACTAATCCATATCCTCTGTCGGTCTCGGTCTCATCTCTTTCAATGCTTTCTCTTCGATATATCTTGCCGCACCACTGAGATTACCGTATTTTTCCTTTACAATTCCGACTTTTTCGAACGGGCAATGAACCTTTTTGCTGCGCGGAAATTGTATCACTTTAGCCTCCAAAAATGCTATTGTGATGAGAAGTTGAAACATTCTGCAGCGATGCAGATATTGCTGTTCTCTTTACGGTTCTTCTCTGTAGGTGACTTTTTCTTTCTTAGCAGGTAGACATCTTTGTTGGTTCTTGTCATCGCCCTCTTCTTGTTTCTTATCGCTCTGTCTTCCCACGCTTTCTTTTCTTCCTTCGTCATGTCTTTCCAGTTGGCTGGTTTGTCTGTCGGTGACTTTTGTTCTGGTGGTGTTCGGCTATCTCTCTGTCTCTGTTGTCGTGGTGGTTGTGTTTCGTCTTCTTCGTCTGATCCATCTGGTGTGCCCACTTCGTGTGGTTCTCTCGGTTCATCCATTTCTTCAAAGAGTCTGCTTTTCTCATCCTGTCTCTATCAAAACCATATTTCGTTTTTTGCCGCTTTATGGTCTTTAAAAGCATCATGGAACATGTCCCCGAGAGTTGTGCTAATACCATAGGCATACTCCTCTATCTGATAATAGCAATTTTGCAAATCGTTTTTGTTTCCGCTAAACACCGGTATGTGAGACATCAACTGTCTCATGCTAACCGCATGGCGCCGAAAATCGTTTCCCCAGCGACTCATAACAGTTGATTAAGTAATTACCCGGTCACTCACGGACCTAATACCTTTACACTCCGGTTTGCCGCCTGAGGGACTCGGTTAGAAGCCACGATGCTAATCGACACTTTTAATCCGCAAGTAGACTGGTAGTAAAACTGACAAACTCAAAGGTAATAGCGAAACTGAAATAAAGTCCGCACGACTGTAATTATTACACAATTGTTATTGTTCAATCCTGAATGCCGATATATATAGACCGTTACGTCCGTTACCATTATTGACTATAACTATACTGTCATTCGACTATACGAATAAATTACTTACCAGTCACAAAATAATCACTAATAGTAAACGTAGTTATCCTACCAACGCCGGAGGCTCCAGTTGTTAATAACGACCGGCAACCAAGGCGTCGACTCCCCCTCTTACCGGCAGTAACCTTCGGTCGGATAAGCAGAATCAAGTTTACTTATTAATAACCATGAGCCTGACTTGAACAATATCCGCCAGTCCCCAAACAGAAGACACGAGTCAAAAGGTGTCCTGCCACGAAAATTGTCCATTTGAGTGGCAGTGACATGTGTCAAAAAGGTAATCATCTGGCTAAAAACTAGTGCCATCGGTCGGATACCAGAGAAAAGATACTTAATTAATTACTATTAATATGTGATTGACTTGTAGTCCGATACTGAGGAGAAGGGTCTACTAGAATTACCGGTCCTACAATGCCGCAGGGACGAGTCAGCTGTGGTGTCGCATCGTATTGAGTGACCTACGCTCCACTCACCGCCTTGCTTGTCTCATATTGTATCTATCCATTCAACATTATTCATAGCCTACTGTATCTCTATCAATGCAATGCAATTCATAGCCTAATGTCGGCTCGCTCTGTCTATCCATTCAACGCTATTGATTATTGCCTACTGTTGGCTTGCTCTATCATGCTATCCGTTCAAGGCCATTCATGTCATATTACCGTGACAATTAAAGTGACAAACCTTGAGTCCAGCTTTGATCTCATCATTCTCCAACAATCGGAAGTGATACGACCATGCTGAAGCAACCATTTAAAAGCTTAGAATAAGAGCCTTTCAACGGGATGCTCTGCATTTTTGTATCTCAAAGATTGTTTAAGAAACGAGTTCGAAATGGGGCTGTTTTGCCACTGGAATGATTCTTAGTAACATCACGAGGCTTTCGAGTGAACCATGACACAGCTGGGAAAAGATAAATAGGTAGAAAGAGAGAGAGAGAGAGAGAGAGAGAGAGAGAGAGAGAGAGAGAGAGTAAGAAAGGAGGTAATGGGACGGGAAAACTGGTTCAGAGCCAAGTTTGCTTGCAGTCCTCGCTCCTTGCTCTTGAAGCAAGAGGTCGAAAAAAATTCTCAAGAACCGCTATGCGGCGTGTTGACTTGACAAGAAAACTCTTAAGATCCGCTCTGAGGCGTGTTGATTTTGGGTCGGGACGCAGTCTTGGACGTCTTGCCCTTGCTGCTGCCCTCTCGCCGCAGTGAGCCGCCTGCGCCTGTCTTGGGCTGGTCCGTGCTGTGTTGCTGCGGCTCAGGCTCCTGGCCGCTGCTGCCGCTTTTGTTGTCCTCACCCCTACCCACGTCTTCCTCCAGCTCCTTCTCCGTCAAAGCATCCTCCTTGCTATCGCTGATCTCCTGCTGCTGGACCGGGTGGTCTACGCTGCCTGCCTGATTATAACCGGGCCGGCCCGTCAACGTGCCCGTCTCGGGGGGCCGTAGCGTGCTGTCTAGTAACACATTGTGCTGCTGGTGGCACCGGTTGCAGATGCGCACGGGCTTCGGGCCCAAGTTGGGCATGATGAGCCGACTGGGGGAACACGAGTCACACACCAGCTGTGCACAATATGTAAGTGTAGGTGTGTGTGTATGTATGTGTATATATGTATACTATATCTATCTATCTATCTATCTATCTATCTATCTATCTATCTATCTATCTATCTATCTATCTATTGTGCATGATGGCCGGTGAACGCGAGTCACACACCAACTGCACAAAATAGATAAGTGTGTGTGCATGTAAGTATGCCATCGATGTATCTATCTATCTATCTATCTATCTATCTATCTATCTAGCGACGGGAAGCACAATCCTGTTCCCTCAGGGTGCCCTTTCTCGCTTGTTGAGCCCGGAATAAAACCCACAGTGCTCTGTTGGTTTATACTAGACTGTCGAACAGTCTCGAAACTCCATCGGCTTACTGGGTCCTCTGTAATGGAGGTGGGAGCTCGTTCTGCAAGGGACGCTTATGGAACGAGCCCTGGCCCCGCCTGGTACTAGGGAGCTTTGGTATCGCCTGTATCAGTCCCTTCCGTGCAAACATCACGGCTTAGCTGGGCATCGGGTTAATACTTTACCCACAGACTTCCTTGGTTGACGAAATCAGAAGCTCCTTTTTTCTGACATTAGTCGATATCTCATCTATCTATCTATCTATCTATCTATCTATCTATCTATCTATCTATCTATCTATCTATCTATCTATCTATCTATCTATCAATCTATCTATCTAT
>WBZZ01005121.1:17500-20000 GCA_019918135.1 Paulinella micropora
GGTGCGAGGGCACGGCTGTTCTGACTCTTCCACTCCAACAACAATAACGGACCTAACGACATAAACACACACACACACATACACAAAAGCCCGAGTTTCAGGTAGAGGTTCTGATAGAGCTGCCTATCTATCTATCTATCTATCTATCTATCTATCTATCTATCTATCTATCTATCTATCTATCTATCGGCGTAGTGCCCGTTCCCAGCCCGCTACCCAGTTGCCGATGGGCGGCGGGGTGGAATGGATGCCTATGTCTTCGGATATGCAGAGCTGATAGACCAAACATATCTATCTATCTATCTATCTATCTATCTATCTATCTATCTATCTATCTATCTATTTATCTATCTATCTATCTATCTATCTATCTATCTATCTATCTATCTATCTATCTATCTATCCACATGTCCACATGTCCATCTCATTATCCATCTATCCTGTAGACCGGTGTAGAAATGACAGAGCGTGGCCAGCTCCTCGAGATACGCCCTTTCCGCTTTGAGCTGAGCGTGGGCCAGCAAATACCTGCAGATGTGTCAAATAGTGCTGATGACATCACACTGCAAACATCGCCCGACTTCAAACTCATTTTTCTCAATCAAATTTGAGATTATTAAAAGAAAACAATAATAATAATAATAATAATAATAATAATAGTAATAATAATAATGGTAATACAGCCCAATGGCCTCAAGGCGTTAAACTGTGACGCCAACTCATAACCCTTTGGTGGTAGATGCTGGGGAGGAGGGTCGTTGCGCGCGTAAAAGATCTTAAACTCCGCATATGCTGGTTGATAGCCCAGGACCCAGCAGACACCAGATTGTTATGGGTGGGGTTTCGAGGCAGCTTTAGCAACCGCGCTTGGTGTATGCACTTGCACATTCGGTGACGTCTTGCAAGAGGTTGCTGGGACTGCGGAATAACCTCGGCTTAGTGCAGTCTTGCCCTCAGGAGCTCCATCGGTGGCCCCGATCATCAGGCGAGAGACTGACACGGGGGGGTGGAGGACCTCGAACAAGGGTATTGGAGGCTTATGTCCGTTGAGGATATGCCATTAGCTGCATCAGTACGCCTCAGATATAGTAAATAATGGTAATAATAATAATAATAACAATAATAATAATAATAATAATAATAATAATAATAATAATAATAATAATAATGCCCGTCTGGACAGAAAGTTGGCACTAATTTGGCTGAAATTTGAGCAACCCATTTGTTTTCTAAACCAGAGCAGACACCATGGGATGAACAATGCGAGCTTGTTCTGTTCACTTAACCTTTTCAAACGTGGAGTGTCAAATATGCTATGCATGACAATCATGAGAAGACGAAACACTCAAAAATTTTGATGGTAGGTAGCAAAGTAGTAAAAAAGAAATGGAAAATGTAATGTTGTGACCTGGTAGACCAAAACATTTAGCAAAGAAATGGTAGAAAGCATCAGTTCGGTACTACTCAGATGAAAGAAATACATGTTGTTCTTGGAAACAACAAGTATTACATGGTAAATTGATTGACATTATGAGGCATGTCTGTTGTCCCATCTTTCAGGTTTTTGACACTTTTTGGTTAGCTTTGAATCTACTGACAGACATGCATACATGCAAGCACATACATCCATATACACATACAAATATGCATACATGCCTTGATACTAGTCATACATGTATGTACACAACCAAACATACCTTTGTTCCAACATTTCTCTGGCAAAAAGCACACCATTATCTTCTCTCCCTTCGTTATCCAACAAAACACAAAATTCTGAAAAAAGTCACAGATGATTGTTGCAGCCATGTGTAGCGAGTTTTTTCGTGCCCTCTTGTCTAGGTTTGACCCTCGTTCTCATCAAGAGAATTCGCCTCTCTCCCAACTCCAACTGATCACTTCACAAAATTTGCCGGCTTTTACGGCTATAAAGAGTGCTAATTTTTGGCGAGTGCCTAATTTCTTCGCAGATGGGTAATAATAATAATAATAATAATAATAATAATAATAATAATGATAATAATAATGATAATAATAATATTAATAATAATATTAATAATAATATTAATAATAATATTAATAATAATATTAATAATAATAGTGCTTCTCTGTCAATGGCTGATGCATTTCTGCACATGCGCCTCCATCGTCTCACCCGTGAGGGGAGTACGAAGAATTGACGATAGGCTGTAATGACACCCCCGCAAGGGCAGTTCCAACACTTCCAGACGGACCGGTATGTTCAATGAAAATACTGGTGGCACCGACGGGAATCGAACTGGCGACAGGGCCCAGATGGTAGAACTTGACCACTGGGCTATCACGGTGTCATTAATAATAATAATAATAATAATAATAATAATAATAATAATAATAATAATAATAATATTAATAATAATAGTGCTTCTCTGTCAATGGCAAATGCAAATCTGCGTATGCCTCCATCGTCTCACCCGCGAGGGGAGTACGAAGATATGACCGACAGCTCTACTGACACCCCCGC
>WBZZ01005121.1:45000-47500 GCA_019918135.1 Paulinella micropora
GAGCTGTTTTCCCCCAGCTGGAGAAGCTCACGCACGACCTTCAACGCGCTTTCGTCTCGCTACAGTTCGCTCCCACACTAGGTGTGTTTGTATGTATGTATGTATGTATGTATGTATGTGTATGTATGTATGTATGTATGTATGTATGCATGTATGTATGTATATATGTATGTATGTATGTATGTATGTATGTATGTATGTATGTATGTATGTATGTATGTGTGTGTGTGTGTATGTATGTAATCTATGTGATGTATGTCATGTATGTATGTAATGTATGTAATGTATGTAATGTATGTAGTGTATGTAATGTATGTAATGTATGTAGTGTATGTAATGTGTGTGTGTGTATGTATGTATGTATGTATGTATGTATGTATGTATGTAGAACACTTCATCAGCAAGTGCGCGGCAGAGAGCGACAAGGACAAGGTATGTATGTATGTATGTATGTATGTATGTATGTATGTATGTATGTATGTATGCAGGACAAGGACAAGGCCAGCGGCGGCGGCATACACGAACTGAGTACATTTACATATACTCATGCATACATACATACGTATAGATATGCGTATACATATACATATACATATACATATACATATACATATACATATACATATACATGTACATATACATATACATATACTCATTCATACATACATACATACGTATAGATATGCATATACATATACATATACATATACATACAGGCTACGACTTGCCTGTGCCGCCCTCGCTGCTTGGGGTATGTATGTATGTATGTATGTATGTATGTATGTATGTATGTATGCATGCATGCATGCATGTATGTATGTATGTGTGTGTATGTATATATGTATGTATGTAAGTATGTATGTATGTATGAATGAATGTATGAATGAATGAATGAATGTAAGTATGTATGTATGTATGTATGTATGTATGTAGGAGGGTAGTGGGCATCTGGACTCTGCATTACTCAAAGATGATAGAGGTACATATTTATGTATGTATGTTGGTAGGTAGGTAGGTAGGTAGGTAGGTATAAATTTATGTATTTCTGTATGCATGTGCTTTGACTCAAAGATGACAGAGGTATGTATGTATGTAAGCTTGTGTATGTATGTATATATGTATGTATGTATGTATGTATGTATGTATGTATGTATGTATGTAGGAGCACATGCCAACGATCATGATACACTCACTGCCAAGGTCTGTGTGTATGTATGTATGTATCTGTGTGTATGTATATACATGTATGTTACTGTGTCACGACAGACGAGGGGCACGCCAGCGTCATGTACTTACAGCCAAGGCATACTTACTTACTTACTTACTTACTTACTTACTTACTTGCTTACTTACTTACTTACTTACTTACTTACTTACTTACTTACTTACTTACTTACTTACTTACTTACTTACTTACTTACTTACTTACTTACTTACTTACTTACTTACTTACTTACTTACTTACTTACTTACTTACTTACTTACTTACTTACTTACTTACTTACTTACTTACTTACTTACTTACTTACTTACTTACTTACTTACTCACTCACTCACTCACTTACTTACTCACTTACTTACTTACTCACTTACTTACTTACTTACTTACTTACTTACTTACTTACTTATAGACATACATAGATAATATGTATATATCAGGCGTCTTCTTGCATCTCCATCTTCTTACATACATACATACATACATGCATACATACATACATACATACTTACATATATACATACATACATAAATACATACGTACATACGTACGTACGTGCGTACATACATACAATAATGCAATACATGCAAGACATACATCACAGGCGTCTCGTCGCATCTCCAACTTCTTTCCCGGCACACGCAACGTAGGTCAATACATTACATCATACATGCATACATACATACATACATACATACATATCGTACATACAGACGAATATGAAGCGAAAATACACATACATATCATACGTATTTCTAACGAAGCAAAGTGTGACCGTCCTCATTTTCACGGAAACCTAACCGTTTTTTTTCGGCGGGGCCGGCCTGTTTAGACATGTTTTCGCGGAAAAGATAATGGGGAAAACATTTTCGACGGCCGGCCTTGTCTTTTTTTCGGAAACTCGACCATTTTCCCCAGAAATTCCACTTAGAAAAAAACGGGCCGTCCGGTTTTTCTAAGGAAAGAAAAAAGAAAGTTTTGGAGGAAAGCTGTTGAAATTCACAGTCTGTCGGCTTGGGGAAGGAAACTATAGAGTGGTAAAAGGAGACGGTGTGAGATTGGTTGAGGGGTGTGTCTGTGGGATGGGCGACCCCCTGTCGTGTTCTCGTGAAGTATAAGTACATAGCATACTAAAAAGTTATGTTGTACACAGGCAGTGCTCTATACTTGACCTCCCACGTGTACATATATATCATAGATACGCATCATACCAAAATAAACATACATATCATGCAAAATATGTGAAAAGGAAGCGCTCTGTCCTTGACCTCCACAGCGTC
>WBZZ01005121.1:72500-75000 GCA_019918135.1 Paulinella micropora
TGGATTGGGGATGGGAAAAACCCAAGGCGCGGAAACATCGATGAACAGAGAACGATACCATGCCGCGAGCCCCGCATTCGATTGGTCGAAGGTGGCAGGTCCATCCGTTGTCCTCGATTTGAGATTTGAGCTTGTTGTATCGGTTGGTCTTGTAGGCTCGTGCGTCAAGGATGTTTTCCTCGACCGGGCACGTTAGCTCGATCAGAATACATATCTTGGTAGACAGTGACCAGACAACGATATCGGGGCGGAGGTCAGTGACACAAATGTGGACAGGAAAGGCTTGCTCAGATAGATAGATAGATAGATAGATAGATAGATAGATAGATAGATAGATAGATAGATAGATAGATAGATAGATAGATAGATAGATAGATAGATAGATAGATAGATAGATAGATAGATAGATAGATAGATAGATAGATAGATAGATAGATAGATGAAATATCGACTAATGTCAGAAAAAAGGAGCTTCTGATTTCGTCAACCAGGAAGTCTGTGGGTAAAGTATTAACCCGATGCCCAGCTAAGCCGTGATGTTTGCACGGAAGGGACTGATACAGGCAATACCAAAGCTCCCTAGTACCAGGCGGGGCCAGGGCTCGTTCCATAAAGCGCCCCTTGCAGAACGAGCTCCCACCTCCATTACAGAGGGCCCAGTAAGCAGATGGAGTTTCGAGACTGTTCGACAGTCTAGTATAAACCGACAGAGCACTGTGGGTTTTATTCCGGGCTCAACAAGCGAGAAAGGGCACCCTGAGGGAACAGGATTGTGCTTCCCGTCGCTATTTCGGCATGTGACTTATAGGCGTATGGCTAGGCACACATAAGGCACCCCACCACGGGCCCAGCACACTCACACCATCCCCTAATTCTCTGTCTGTCGACAGATGGCACCCATTTCAAAAAATCAAGCCCAAGAGAGGGTCAGTGACACCTCAAGTGGCCTTGGTTCATTTTGTAGAGTAAGTGATAAGATCAACTGATGAAATATCGACTAATGTCAGAAAAAAGGAGCTTCTGATTTCGTCAACCAGGAAGTCTGTGGGTAAAGTATAGATAGATAGATAGATAGATAGATAGATAGATAGATAGATAGATAGATAGATAGATAGATAGATAGATAGATAGATAGACAGACAGACCAGCAGAAGCTCTTCATCGGGGATGTTGGGGTTCTGTCGTGAGGACGATAGATGAGATATCGACTAATGTCAGAAAAAAGGAGCTTCTGATTTCGTCAACCAAGGAAGTCTGTGGGTAAAGTATTAACCCGATGCCCAGCTAAGCCGTGATGTTTGCACGGAAGGGACTGATACAGGCGATACCAAATCTCCCTAGTACCAGGCGGGGCCGGGGCTCGTTCCATAAGCGCCCCTTGCAGAACGAGCTCCCACCTCCATTACAGAGGACCCAGTAAGCAGATGGAGTTTCGAGACTGTTCGACAGTCTAGTATAAACCGACAGAGCACTGAGGGTTTTATTCCGGGCTCAACAAGCGAGAAAGGGCACCCTGAGGGAACAGGATTGTGCTTCCCGTCGCTATTTCGGCATGTGACTTATAGGCGTATGGCTAGGCACACATAAGGCACCCCACCACGGGCCCAGCACACCCACACCATCCCCTAATTCTCTGTCTGTCGACAGATGGCACCCATTTCAAAAAACCAAGCCCAAGGGAGGGTCAGTGACACCTCAAGTGGCCTTGGTTCACTCCGTGGAGTAAGTGATGAGATCAACTGATGAGATATCGACTAATAAGATAGATAGATAGATAGATAGATAGATAGATAGATAGATAGATAGATAGATAGATAGATAGATAGATAGATAGATAGATAGATAGATAGATAGATAGATAGATAGATAGATAGATAGATAGATAGATAGATAGATAGATAGATAGATAGATAGATAGATAGATAGATAGATATATAGATAGATAGATAGATACATAGTTAGACAGACAGACAGACCAGCAGAAGCTCTTCATCGGGGATGTTGGGGTTCTGTCGTGAGGACGCTGCTATGGTCGATGTTATCTCGGTCACTCTGGCATGTACGATCTCAGTAAATGTGGCGGAGTCAGGGTTGTCTGTATCACGCGGCTCTGACAACACAATCTGGAAAGGACTATCCTCGCTAAAATAGCGGTTCCATATGATGATCATCTTCTCAATCGCGTTCCATTTCACCCCGTTCTTTCCGTACTTAGCTCGAGACTTGAGCCGGGTGCAGCAGCCAGCGGTCGGAGCGCGAGGCGCACTGCCTTGCACCTATAAGATAGATAGATGGATAAGTGGGTAGGTAGGAAGGTAGGTAGGTAGGTAGGTAGGTAGGTAGGTAGGTAGGTAGATAGATAATAGATAGATAGATAGATAGATAGATAGATAGATAGATAGATAGATAGATAGATAGATAGATAGATAGATAGATAGATAGATAGATAGATAGATAGACCATGCTGGCGTATTCACGTAGGTCACGATGCAGCAGCACC
>WBZZ01005121.1:82500-109448 GCA_019918135.1 Paulinella micropora
TAAAGACGAGGAGCGAAAAACAGAATAAAAAAACACGTGCGACAACAAAAACTCAACAAGACTGATGCAGTCAGGTCCCTCAGACGATCGTTGAAGCTTACGCGCGAGAGGAAAGACGGCAGATTTTGCCTGAAAACTAAACATTTACCACCCAAACCACACCGGTACAGGTACGGTTCCGATATTGTACTTCGTGATAAAACCCGTAGCGGCAACTGCGTGTATTTGAAGCTACGTCGTTGGACTACGGGAACATTGAGGGGAAGAGGGCCAAAAATTTGGGACCCTTTTCTGACCCTTTTCCCAGTGAATTTTCGAGTATGGCTGCCCTGTTGTTTTTGTTTCGTACCGATCGTGGGCATGCTTGAAGCAAGCTGTTGTGTCTGCGGAAATATAATCAAAGTAGTTGGGATTATGATTGGCTTTTTTTCAGTTTCGCAGACGTAAAAATAAAGTAGTGCTTACAGTTTTTCTGTGTCATGGGGGTTAGGGTTAGGGTTAGTAGTGCAACACCCCTCATCTACTAGATCTAGTCCTTGCCCCTCTTCTACTGACACAACGAGTACATTAGACTTGGCTGATAATGTAGGTCATAAATCCGACAGTGTTTTTTGATTGGTCTTCACATAAATCTATCAACCTTTCACTACTTTAATTTAATTTTTCTGTTCGAGCTTGTGTCGGAAATTCCTACTCTTTCTTGATCTGGCATATAACTGATGTTTGTTTTTGTCCTTGTCTTGTGTTTGGTGAAAAAAGTTCGAAAAAATATTACTTGCTTCTGAGCGTATGTGTGCCTTTTCTCTAGTTTCTGTACGTTTGTCCTGCTATCTATTTTTTTCTAGTTTTTTCCTGTTCGTCGCGTAAACACACTTTGATCTGTCCTCTTATCTCTGTGTGTGAAGCTTATAATATATACATAAAATGCGTATGCTTTATATACTCGCAAAATTGCGACTACCTACCTATAGCTACCTACCTACTTACCTACCTACCTACCTACCTATTAATATTGCTACCTACTGTTACGATAGTAGGATATTTAATAAAACAGATAACTGTTACTAACGATATAAAGACTGAGGAATACCTCAAGTAGGGACTCCGTAATCTCCAGACCAAAGGTTAACGGACAGACCGGAACGATCAGTATTGCCATTATAGACCGGGTGGGCCGGCATAATCCCTTCTCCCCCCCGAGCGCGCTCGCCAGTATGCGCGCGAGGAGTCGAACTGACGCCCCCGACGACCAACCTCGGGATAAAATGCAAATACGAACCTGAGTGACGGTCGACACCGTACCCGTAATAACAAATTAAACAAAATTGTAGGTTGGGCCAAACGCCAATACTTAGATTATGTAAAATTTTGGTTGATTTTCCCGTTACGCCCTTCGTCGCCTGTTGAATCGGTTTTCCGCCACCCCATGCCTGAAAATTCATCCCCCTCTGTTGAGACCACAACTTGCCCTTTCTCCTTCATTCCTTGTAACCATACTTGCGTGTCAAGTAACCGCGTGTGTTCGTCTCCCGACCCCACCAAGTTGCCCAATAGGTAGCAAACTTGGTCCGCCGCGTCCCCACACAGTGCCGCTTTAGCCTCACTCCGCAAAGCCACGATGAACTTACGTACCTTGTTCATGTACTCATACTCATGTTGCTTGCTCGCAACAATTGGCCTATCCCCGTGTTTCTGTAGCAACTGCGTCTTACGGAGCTGTAAAAGAATCCTCTCCCGTTGTTCTTTCCCGTCGATTTTTGACTTGCTTGTACCACGTCACCTCCGCTTTTCCGCATGTTCCCCTTCCCTTGACCTCGATCTGTATTCCGATTCCTCCGAATCCGAGCTCGCCGCTCGCTGCGACTGCCTCCCCTTCTTCTTTTTCTTCCGCTTTTCCGAGGACGCTACTGCCGCCTCCGCTTCCGTCGCCGCCATCTGAATCCTGATCCACGTATACCATCCCCGCACACATCCATTCAGGATGGACAAACCAAAGACCCATTGCCGCAGTTCCTTCCGTTTTGCATCCTTTTCCGCATCCGTCGACGCATCGTTCAACGCCGCCGCCTCTTCCAACAACTTGGACAGTTGTGAATCCTTCTTTTCCATCCTTGTCCCCGCGTCGGTCGGCCCCGCCATATATTCCCGCATGGCGTCGTACGCCTTCCCCGCCAACCCTCTAATGCCACGTGCCCAACCCGTATGGTACTTTAGTATCAAATCCGCCAGTTCCTCCGCCGGGTTCCTAGAGAACGCCGCGTCCCATCTCGTTATCGCCTCCGCCATCTTGGCCGCCGCTTGTTGTAACTCCCGTCTCTGTGCCCCCGCTGCCATACACAACGACTTGATGTCCCCGTTTGATATATATACCCCCTCCTCCAACATTCGATTCATCACGAAATTGGGCAGCTTCGCTCTACTCACTTTGTCCCGGTAAAACCCAACCCCCACGTACAGCGTTTCCGCCAAATGAATCAGGTCCACCATCATCATCCCCGGTCCGTATGAAGGTCTGCCTTTGTGCCACGTCCATGTCGGCCACTGTTCCACCTCGCTGTATATGCCCCCTTCGTCTTCCCTTTTTGTCCACAACTTGTAGTTTTTCGCCGACAACTGCCTGTATATCTCCGGTGCCATATCTGGAGTACGCTGCATCAGGTCGTTGAAAACATGACATTGTGACATAGTTGGTGGATTCCTCGCCCACGTCGGATCTGATGCCGCCGGCAGTGCCTCCGCCTTAGCCTCCGTGTACCGCATTGGGTCCTCCCGTCGGCTCGCCGGTGTAAACGGTATCTTGCGAATGGTCGCTGCCGTCCATCCCACGTCCTCGTCCTCTCTGAACTCCGGTACCACAGGTTGTGCCTCCATCTCGAATTCTGAAGTGTCTCATATATACATGTTCCCGTGGAATTATTATATCTGCTCACTTTACATCCTACCCCCAAGTCCGTGTTTCCCGTTCCTGTATTGTTCCACCGTTATACCCTCGTTTGTTTTCTTTTTGTTTTGTTTTCTGTAAGGTCAACCTTATCTGTATTTGCGCTCTGTCCCTCTTTCCCTTCCCCTCCGCCTTTATATCTCTTCCCGCATACACTCGTCCCACGTCTCCTTAGATAGGCCTTGCATCCACTCCACTACTTCCGCTCCCGTCTCCAGCTTCTCGATCCCCTCCTCCTTCCTCGATTCCTCTTCCGTCCTCTCTACCTCCCTGTCAGATGCCTCACTCGTCTCCAGTCTCCCGATCCACTCCTCATTCCTTGGTTCCTCCTCCGTCCTCTCTCTTTCCCTGTCAGATGCCTCATCCTGATCGGTCACTGCGTTATTCCGTACCTTCTCCTCCCGTCTCTGTTGCTCCCGCTCTCGTTCTAATGTTTCAATCCATGCCCGTGTTTCGTGACTGTCCCAATCCTTGTCCGGTGTGATTTTCTCCACCCTTTCTATGATACTCCTGATCCGCAGCGGTCCCACAAACATCCTCCAGCTGTCCTCCCCCCGGTCCTTCAAAACCTTCACCCACTTCTTCGCATGTTCCACCTTTCCTTTTGCACAATGCCCATGCCATATGAATCCTCTCCGCCGTCCATTTTCCCTGTACTTTTGTCAATACAGCCATGAAACTGTATTGGTACTGCGCCTCCTCTGTCTACTCCCCCTATCTGTCCCAACTTCTTTTCTTCCTCCGGTATCCCCTTTCTTATTTCCCGTTTGCTCATCCGATGCCGTACTCTGTCCTAAAGTAGTGACAGGAGATACTATGTCTTGTGTCTGCCGCCGATCCCTCTTCCTTCTCTTCCTTCTCCTCTCCTCCTTCCTATCCTCTCCACAAACCCTCGTCGATGTTATACCAACGATACTGTAATTCCCATATTGCCTAATCGCCATCCACCTCGCATCCTTCCGAACCCGATCCGTCTCCATAATCGCTCCGACCCGTTCACCCCACTGATATCCCATTTCCTCTACAAACCGTTGAGCCTCCTCATCCAACTTATATTCCACCTCTTCCATGATTGCCCGTTCTTCGTCCCTCTGAAATTCCTCCCATGCTTTCATCACGTTCACATACCCCTCTTCCACCTTTCGACGGTATGCCTCTGTATAGTGGCCCCCCATCTGCATATGTCGTCTTAATTCAAGATGTTCCTCCTCCTGTTTCCCAGCCCACTCCTTCAGCATCTTTCCACATTCGTGATCCTCCTTTTCCTCCTTCTCCTCACTGGTCGCTCCACCTTCTTCGTCCTCTTCCTCCAATGCCTCCTTCGTTTCTTTACTCCCCTTCTCCATACCTAGCATAGTAGGTACCCACGTATGTTCCTCCGTGTATTTATCTTCTCCTCTGTCTCTTCCGAGCTCTCGCCACCTCCGCCTCCTCATCCAATTCAAAACCCAAACTGTCGAGTATCAACACATCCTGCTCGAATTGGGTCTTCAAGAACTTTTTACGTCGCTGACGAGCCATGTCTTCCAACGTTGCGAAATACTCCCACTCACTGTCCAACTCCGCCCTTAGTTCCGTTAATCTCTCCGCACTTGCTTCCCCTCCCGCTTCCAAAGCCATGACTTCTTTCCTCTTTTTTCTCGTAACTCTTCCACCTCCGAACTACTTTTTCATATATATCTCTCGCAACTTGTATTTCCCCTTCTCCAAATATCTCCGCATCTGGGACCCCCTCCTCGTCGGTAAATGCTTTTTTCCAATAACTCGTTTCCTCATCTTCTTCCACTCCTTCAACCATTCTCCTCCTTCTCACCTCTGCCACTTTCCTCTCCCTTAGCGAACACAGTGTCTCGAACCCCTTCCACACCTCCACCTGTTGCTTGTGGTTCTTGGACCAGACCAACGCTTGTCGTGATCCCGGCTTCCGAGTGGCGAGTTTTTCCGCCGTCTTCGCCAAATCCTTCAATCGATCACGAATCCCATACACATCCCTATCAATCCTGCACTCCCCCGCATCCCATAGTGTATCGTCGTTTATGTCCTCCTCCGATATACCCCTATTCTAGATCTTGGCCTCCCGCATTGGTTCTGCCCCAACCTCCTCCTTCCGTTCTTCTCTCCTCCCCCCCTCGTCTTGTTCGTTCGAAGCCATAAGCGTTTCACACCTAACGTAGGGAGAGGTGTGTATGATGCTCCCCTTCGTTCTCCTACTCCCCCTTTCTGGCCCTTTTGTAAGGCTGTTCCTCGAGTGTTCTCGTCCTCTCTTCCTTTTCTCGCTTTCCCCGCTCCTCATCCCTCCTGGGTTCCGCCCATTCCCGTCTCTCCCGTTCAAGAAACTTCAATGATTCCTTGAACCGCCTCCGGTTTTCCCTTGCCTCTTGGTTCCATATGTAACGTGCTCGTCGCATTTCAGCCAATGTCAACATCGATAGTTGTGTTTCCTCTGCCTTTATCATAGCCTGGCGTGCCTTTTCTACCTCCTGAGGACATGCCTCCTTCTTTTTCAGCCACCCTAAGATGTTTTCTCGAAATGCCTCGTATTCCTTCGCCGTCTCTACTACCTCCTTGTATATATCTTTACTGATTCGTATCTCCCCTTTTATCCACATTCCCCTTTCTCCCTCCTCATTTTCTTCCTCCCACTTCTCACGCCAGGAATCCTCTAAACCCCGTATGTCCTCCCCCTTCTCCGCCTTGTCAGACTCCTTTTTCTCCATCGTGCACCTAAAGTAGGGCAAAAAGGTCCCATCATCTGTTTCACTTCAAGTCCTCCCCAAATCTGCCCGTTCTAAAATCCCTATTTCCACGTCCCTTCAAGTTCCCCAAATATCCCTCTACGCACCTCTACCCTGTGTCTGTGCTTCCCTTCCACATAGGCCGTCAAAATCCGTGATATGGCCAAAACCGGCAATAGTTCACCGCTTGGAAAAGCCCGCTAAGAGCCCCAAAGATTCTCCCTTCGAGTTGGCGTGTCCTCAGCGCTTTTTCGTCCGCTATACCCGTTGCTTTTGTTGTCCTCTTTTTGCGCCATGATGGCGTCGACTTACCCCCTTCGAAAACCCTTCTAAACCTGTAAATTTCACGTCCCTTTCAAGTTCCCCTTGCAGATCCCGACCCCTTTTCATATTCCCTTGAGTGGGAACCCGCCTGCTTCCTTCCTCTTCGCGAACAAGCGTCCCCCCTGACCCCCCTTGACCTACCGACCTGTCCCGTCCCCAATCCGTGTTCGTACCACCCCTCCTTTCCTACCAATTCCGACAGATTCGTTCCCCCTGTTCCTTCCCCTTGCGAGCCCTCATGTTCTCCACCTTCCCCAGCCCCGAAAGCGTCTCTCCTCCACAAAACCGTCCGTGTCTGTGTCAGTTTCTGTACCTTCCAACCCCAAGTTCTCATGTTATATGTACCCTCAGCCTCACCAAAGTTCATCAAAAACACTATAAAGCATCAACCCAGGATAAAGCAAACGCAAATTCATATGTCATAACAATTTCCCATAAATTTCCCCCTTCCTTGGCGAGAGAGAGTGTCCCTGCCCCGACACTGCGTGTCCCTGCAACCCACGCCCCATCCCCAAACAGACCGAAAACCACACCCACTTCCCACTGTATCATGTCTCATGATCTCCTGTACCTACCCCACATCTAGAAACTCGAACCAGGCACCCACATCCTATGAAAACCCCAATTCTCCACCTTTGAGATGCGAGCTGTCAGACCCAAAACCTCTGTATGTCAGCAACCCAAGCCCCACTCACAAACAGATCATAAGTAGCCCTACAACTCAAAAAAATCATTGCCCATACCTGTTTGCATGCCCCTAGACCCAAAACATTTCAAGAAAAAGCCCATAACCCCAGGAAGCGCATCAGTAAAAATTCCCATCTCCCCCATTTTTCCCCCGATGTCTCTTTTCAACAGAAAATTTCCGAGAAACCGAGGAAAATTTCCATACCCCGTTTATTTTATTAGCGACTCCAGATTGTTACGATAGTAGGATATTTAATAAACAGATAACTGTTGCTAACGATATGAAGACTGAGGAATACCTAAAGTAGGGACTCCGTAATCTCCAGACCAAAGGTTAACCGACAGACCGGAACGATCAGTATTGCCATTATATACCGGGTGGGCCGGCATACTACCTACCTGATACATGGTCGCACACAGTCACAAACTACCTGCGCATGACACTTCCTGCACACTTCAAAGAGAGAAAACTCACAAAAGAACAACGTTCAACATAAGTTGACTTTGCGTAAATTTGCGTATTTACGGTGAGTTTGCAGACGTCGACTTGAGATGTAAGATCATGGATCAAGTGTTACCATAAACTTACTAACGAGATATTCGAATTGATCCTTAGGAACATGTTTAGTTAGTTAGTTCTTAGTTCCTACCTTTACAAATTTAATCTCATTGTCTCTCTGTGCGTGATGGATGAAATGAAGTTCTAGGGGTAAGTGTTTTGTACGTGGTCCTGACATTCCCCTTTCTGCTGCCAAGATAGTTTGTGCATTATCTTCATAAAGCTCTATCGGTCCTTTCTGTGCTATGTCTAATTCCTCCGTGATATGTCGGATAGCCAATCCTTCCCGTATACACTCCGCTGCTGCAAAATTTCAGCTTCATTAGAACTTAGTGCAATTCTAGTCTGTCGCTTTGACAACCAAGCTACCGGTTCTCCTCCCCAAAGTACTACATATCCTGTACGTGACTTTCCGGTTTTCTTACAGACCTTGTGTGCTGCATCGGGCCACAGAGTAATTCGCGGGTATATCATTCCCTCTTGCGACGACTTAGGCCCGTGAAATGCAATACCGCGATACGAACTTTTCAAATACCTGAAGATCCTACCTAACATAGCATAAGCAAGTCCTGGATTTACTGTCTGCATTACACTAGCTGCATTGAGTGCTTGATTTGCATCTGGATCTGGACGTGTCACCTTAGTTAGAAACAAAAGTTTCCGTACCAAACTAGGTATCGAATATTTCCTAAGGGCGCTTGTTTCTCCCATGGGCTCGGGCTCATGTTCAGCACTTGGAGTACTTACTGGTCTGACATCTGCATATCCTACATCCTTTAATATCTGTTTCTAGTACTTATTCTGATGCAATAAAATGCGTCCTCCTTCCTAAACTATCTCTATTCCTTTAAACTCCTTAGCAACTCCCAAACGCTTAAGAGGATAAAACTTTTCTAGTTTACTAGCGAAACGGTCGTACGCTCGTTCGTTAGGAGCTGAGAAGATAAGATCATCTACATGGAAAATACCTATGATAGCATCTCTTATTGGCTTATCCTTTTCTACGAACATGCATAAATCTGAGTCTAGTAACCTGAATCCTAATTCCTCTAACTTAGGGGCTAATATCTCATACCATCTCCTACCAGCTTGCGCGCCATACAGAGCTCCATCTACTCTCCATATCATGCCTTCATGCTCCTCACTGTCTATCCCATCGGGTGCATAAGCATAAACAGGATCATGCTTCGTGTATTTAGATAAGCATTTTTGAAGTCTATACCGTATAGATTATGTCCATGCCATGCTGCAAGTTTAGGCAAAAAGAGTAATGAGCGATGCGCGGCGCAGGGTACAAACAATTGATCTGGGTTATAGCTAACTCCTGGCTCTAGCATATCTCCCCGCAAAGCTAACCCTGACTTCATGAACTTACGTCCTTTATCGTCTAGTTTGACTTTATGTACCCACGTGAGTCTCACTACTTTTACTACTTTTTCTTTCGCTTCCTTGGGGCTTACCGACGTGTAAGTGTTAAAAGACTTCAGAGCTTCAATCTCTTTATCCATTCCTGCTTTCAACTCTTTCGCAGTTAAACCCTCATCTACGATTGCCTTTGGTACCTTCAATGTCAGGTACAGTAGCGCAGTGGTGTGATCCTCTACCATACTTTCTGCGGACATCTCGGGATGCTCTAGTTCTCCGACTGGTCTTAATCTATCTATCCGATACTTTCTAATCTCGCTGTCTAACATCTTTTCTACTTGACCGTCGTAAAAGACTACGAAGTGGCTGGGCTTAGGCATCTTACGGACTTTAAATCTATCTCCCTTCTCGCACGGTTCTAAGACTTTTCCTTCTCGTTTTACTGACTGCCAATTGTCTTCATATTCTTCCTTTGCCCATTCTTATCCGAAAGCTACCCTCCCGGCACACTAACTCTCTCTCTCTCCTGTCAATGTAGCTGCTTTTACTGCTGCCTTCTTTTCTGGAGGTGGTTGTGTAATTGGTGTCCTAACCTTTGCTTCTCGTTTCCCTCTCACTATGTTAGCTGATGTGATTTTGTCACCCTGCTCCCAAGTGAGGCCCTTATTGGGCGCGTCTCCCTCTACGTACCTCCTACTAGGGTGGTCTGCTTCGGGGCTTTGCGCATCTAACGATGTGACGGGTGTTAACCCATCATCCCTGTTGTCAACTATTTCTACCTTTGACTGTGTTGGGAGACCGGAATCTGGACCGTGAATCCCTTATCTTCCTGTTGCTCCTTATGCTTGTCTAACTCCCCCTCAACCTTAAGTTCGGGTTCGTTTGTTGGCTGGTCTAGCTGACCTGTATCACTACTCTCCCCCTCAGATTCCTCGTCGTCTCATCTGACTTCTCCGGGTGGGAGAGCCTCCTTACCAACTATATTGGGGTCAAAGCGTACATTACGCACATTAGTAATGATCTTGCGACCGTCCCAAACTCTGTAAAGTTCCTTAAACACATCGTATCCAAGCAACATCACGCGTTTTCCCCTATAGTTTCCTTTCCCTACCTGCTTTCCTATGTACATTACACCTAAACATCCTATAGGCTTCAGTTGTCGGATAGCTGGCTTGTAGCCTAGACATTGCTCAAAAGGGGAAGTGCCCTTTCTAGGTCCTGTCGTGGCCGGCAGAATGTTGTGCAAGGTTGTGGCAGTATGTTCCATCTCTGCCCAAAACTGTGGAGGCAAGTTAGCCTCGTACCGCATGGCCCGGGCTGGTCCGGCTGTGATGTCATTGACCTTCTCAGCTATAGGATTGCTATCTTTGTCACCTGGAGCACTAGTCTTCTACATGAATTGGAGCGGCTTTCACCACTCTATGATTTCAGTTGTGACATCGAACTCGTTATCACAAGTGATCTGTCTGACTTTCCTTCCTGTCTGCCTCTCAAACCATGCTACAGCTTCAAACACTCTACGAATTCGTTCTTGTAACGTAAGTAAAAATCCTTTATGTACCCCGAGTAATCATCTGTCACGCAAAATTTATAGTACTTACCGTGAATTGACATGACCGCCCATGGTCCGGAAGTATCTACATGCAAAATCTCACAAGGGTAACTCGCTCTCCTAATTATATTAGCCTTAAATCGGGGCAACACTTAAGCTTTCCCCATCATACAGGCTTCGCAAAATCTAACTCTATCTTCGCTTCCTGTCACTTTTCTACCCATAGCCTTGCCTAATGCATAGGTCTTTGGTAATGCTTTATGACCACTACACTGATGCATGACATAAATGTCAATCGGTTTGTCTTTCTCGCCTTTCTCAGGATACATAGCATATAATACGCTGCCTCTAGCTTCCTCACTCTCACTTGCTCTCGCTTGTTTGCTCTCTTTTTCTCTCTCTTTGGGGATTCCCGCCCCGCTTACCCCGTCTTCTTCTTTCTCTCTTTTACTTTGGGGTTATAACGCTCGTTTATGTTGAGGGGCTTATCCTTTTCGTTGTCCCAGCGGTAGAGCATGCCAGGTGTCAGTCTCCCCATCACGATCACGTCACTTTCTTTTATCCTTATGGGGTGCTTAAGGACCAGCAGTTGCCCATTCTGGTGAACGATAGACCGATGATGGTTGTGGTCCATGTTTCCTGTGGACATGATGTTAACCTGTACCCTAGTGTCTAACAACAATGTTATATCTTTCTTTACCAAAACTGGCTTTCCCGATCCATCGATTCTTGTCAATCGTGCTTCCCCCATGTCTCTCACTGTACTCTCTCCGTTTCCGGTGACTAAGCTAACGGGTTCTATCTCTCGAACGTTGCGCAAGATGTGTGGTGTACAGGCTGTCTCTTGACGATCCACTATCCTGCACTATCATCTTTTCTTTTCGACCTACCGTCGTGCTGTCGTCTACCATGAGGTTGTGATCCTGCTCCTCGTCCTCCTCATTCTCTTTCTTCTGGAGCCTGTCCTTCCTTTCTCGCTCAAATCTCTCCTCATACATCCAGTCAAGCTCTTCTCGTGCTTCGCAGTACGATCTATAGATTATGGGTATTCCTGCCCTCATCTCTTCTGAGGTTCTAGAGTGTTCTAGGTTTTCCGGATCATAATCATCATCCTCCTCTGGGTCTGAGTGTTCGTCTATTTCCCATCTTTTCCTATCAAACTCTTTCTCCTCTGTACTGCCTGTTCCGGACTGAAGAACTTGTGTGCATCGCCTGAGTGTAACTTACGCAAATATACGTTCCACGTACCCCTCTCGCTTCTACATCATGCCATATCTTCATCAAGTGGGGCATCGATCGCACTATTGAAAGGGCAAATTGATCGTCGTGATTCTTGGCTAAGTCGAGTATCCGGGCATAATCTATTCTTGCTAACAGTTCTGAGTAAAACTCGTTCTCTTTGCCGTCCGGGTCGTAACACAATCCCTCTTTCACTACTATCGGTTCTGCTCCCTTCGTCAGTCCATATAGCAACCTAGCTATTTCAGTCTTCTCAGGTCTTGGATGTCCTTCGCTATGTCAGCTCTTTCCTTAGCTTTCGTACTTTGATTGTTCTTTGCTGCTCTTTTCTCTGTGACTGTTTCTCTTGTGGTCAGTGGTGTGCCTGCTGCATGCTTCAGAAATACTTCGTTAACAGCCCAAAACACATCTGTCAACAGTCCGTCTGCTTCAGCCACTCTCTCTCCCTCTTTCTTCGTCATTCTCACAATGTCTCCTGTCTCATCGTCCATTACACACAGGTTGTTCAGCTGTTCACTTATTCTCTTAAAGTCTTCAAAGCCTATCACCTTTCCGAGTTCTGTGTCTCTTTTACTGCTCTTCCCCACAGGTGTATCGTGTGTGTGTGTGTGTGTCACTCGCTTGCTGTGCTTGTGATTCTACACTGTCTCCTACTCTGTCTAACGGGGACGGACCTTGTGGCAGTAGCGATGGGGGCCAAGACTTCCCTTCTCTTGTCCCTCCTACATGCTCAACAGCCTCATCGAATGCAATTCAGCTCTAGTCCCGCCGGTCCTTGCCTCATTCCCTGGCAAAACAGCATCATTCCGTGAAACTGAACTAACTACTTTCTTACCGGGCTTTCAACATTTTGCTTGTTTTTTCCCCCGATATTTGCGGAACTTAGCGAGTCTTTCTTCCCAGGTTTTGCCGTATCTTTGAGCGAAACTTGCTGTACACTCGCCCCCTTTCCCTCCCTCTCTCTCTGTATTCGTATCATTTCACTCTCTGATGGAAAGTCGCGGGAAAGGCGTGGGCGACGTGATGGGTCTTGTATGAGGTCAATAGACGGGAATAGATGGTCTTGGCGAGCATGGTACCCGCACAAATCGGCATACGCTAGCCTTTTTGCTTCCTCTCCCGCCTTACCCCAACTCCCCCCCTGTCCAAACTTAACCCCACACTACTCTCCCTTTCAGTTAAGCCCTTGACAGCGAATGGTTAGTGGGCCTGTTGTGTTGCTCTGAGGAGTGGATGTAGTGGGATGTGGTGATTCTTTCTCTGTCTGTCTAGAGTTCTGAGGGGGTGTGGGTGTCGGTTTCTCTTGTTCTTTCCGTTTCTTTTTCACTTTTGATTGCGAGGGTTTTGGTTGCAATGGTGAGGGTTGCACGCGTTGCGTGGGTGGTGAGGTTGTGAGGGCAGGAGTTGTTGCTGTAGAGGTGTCGGGGTGTTGAGCACTAGTGAGAGTGCGTTGTGGAGGGTTGTGGGGTCGGTCTCGGAGTGTGTTTCGAGCCAATGGAGCACTCGACAGTTCCCCCCCCCCCCCCCCACCCCAACGGGCTCTAGTGGGTTGTTCCAAGGGTTTATTGTCACTAGTACGCTGCTCCGTTTGGGGCTCACTTTCCTCCTCGCCCTCTTGCTCAGCTTCACGAGCAATTATTCTTTCCCCACTTTCAATGTCTCCCTCCATTGCATCCTCTCCACCCTCCATAATGACTAGCCCCTCAGACTTATCCTTCTTCCTCTCCACCCTCCTCTCCTACTTCTCCCCTCATTAGAGTAACTCCTTTGGCTCCTTTCTTTCGAAACTTGCCGGTGGCACAATCTGGTCTGCTGCAACTACTACATCTACACAAGGAAAACAAGACAGTAAGACCTCAGTATGAGTTTCAGTACTCTAAGAGGCACAGACAAAAACAAAGGCAGTGTGACTGCAAAAGGACAGTATGATGGAAGAACCCCATTCAAAACCTTTCAGAGGGAGATAGTTTTGGCCTTGGGTGCAAAGGGACTCAAGGGGACACTAAAGACCCCAAAAGAACACGTTAGGTTAGTGCATGAGAATAATGTAAGTGCTCTACATAGCAAAGGTAAGAAAGTCCTCAACCGTTGGTAGGATAACTACGTTTACTATTAGTAATTGCTTTGTGACTGGTAAGTAATTTATTCGTATAGTCGAATGACCGTATAGTTCTAGTCAATAATGGTAACGGACGTAACGGTCTATATTGGCATTTCAGGATTGGGCAATAACCATTGTGTAATAATTACAGTCGTGCGGACTCTATTTCAGTTTCATTATTACCTTTGAGTTTGTCAGTTCTGCTATCTACTTGCGAATTACAATGTCGATTGGCATCGTGGCTTCCAATGGAGTCCCTCAGCAAACCGGAGTGTAAAGGTATTAGGTCCGTGAGTGACCGTGTAATTACCTAATCAACGGTTATGAGCCGCTGGGGAAACGAATTTCGGCACCATGCGATTAGCATGAGACAATTGATGTCTCACACACCGGTGTTTAGCGGAAACAAAAAGGATTTGCAGAGTTGCTATTATCAGATAGAGGAGTATGCCTACGGTATTAGCACAACCCTCGGGGATATGTTTCAAGATGCTTTCCAAGACCATAAAGCGGCAAAAACGAAATATGGTTTTGATAGAGACAGGATGAGAAAAGCAGAAGAAATGGAAGAACCGAGAGAACCACACGAGGTGGACACACCGGAGGGATCAGACGAAGAAGATGAAACAGAGACACAACAATCACGACAACAGAGGCAGAGAGGTAGCCAAACACCACAAGACCAGAAGACAACGACAGAGAAACCTGCCAACTGGAAAGACTTCACAAGGAAGAGAAGAAAGCTTGGAGGATAGGGCAAACAGAAAGAAGAAAAGAGCGATGACAAGAACCAACAAGGATGTGTACTTGCTGAGAAAGAAGAGATACAGAGAAGAGCAGCAGTATCTGCATCGCTGCAGAATCTGCATCGCTGCAGAATGTTCCAACTTCTCGTTACGACAGCATTCTCGGAATCGAAAGTAATTCAATTTCTTCGCAACAAAAAGGTTCATTGCCCGTTTGAGAAAGTCGGCATTGTCAAAGAAAAATACGGTAATCTAAGTGGTGCGGCGAAATATATAGAGGAGAAAGCATTTAAAGAGATGAGACCGAGACCGACAGAGGATATGGATGAGTATCTAACACAACATCTACTGCAGAAGAACTGGCTAGAGGCCCTGAGAGGGAAGCCTTTTGAGCCAGAGGAAGCAGTAAATGGGTTGTTAGAGAAGCTAGCAGAGCATGAGGCCTATGGGCCTGCATACCTCAACGATCATTATAGATTAGCAGCAGTGAGCAGGCCAACCCATGATGATATGGTAGAGTCGGCAAGAGAAATTTACGTGTTGTGGGAAGCAAAGCAGAAGAGACTCAGAAAGGAACGTAGGAAGGAGAAAGAGAGGAAGAGAGAGGGTAAGCTAATCTACTGCTAGGAGAGGGAGAGGGACGAGAGAAAGGAGGAAAGAGAGAGAAACATAAGAAATGGACAAAGAACGGGAAAGGGAAAAAGGGCGAAGGTAATGGGAATAGTGATGGTTCAGAGCAGGAATGGTGGCTCACGGCAACTGTTACATGCTACAACTGCTACCAAACTGGACACACTAAGCGTTTTTGCTCCAAACTCAAGTCAAACCCCAAACGAACCAGTTCAAAGTTCTCTCACTCTAACTCCCTAAAGAAAAGCAAAGAGACAAGTGCTGTCTTCGGCCCAGTCCCACGACGGACAGGTAGCAATGCGTTCAAAACTGAGCCAAAGGGTCTCAGTGCGAAAGCTTCCCTTTTAATGTGCCAATTTTGGAATGGCACCAACCCTTTTGACAGTCGCCTCCCAGTCGGCGATGGTCTTCTCCTTCAGCCCTTCAACTTGCAGTGCCAGAGTCGAGCGCTGCCAAGGCTCATAACCCACTAGACGAGCAATGTAACTTTACTAGGTTGCCGGGGGAGGGGTTCCCATTCTGTACTTCAGACACTTGGTCTTTATTTAGACAGAAGGAAACTGAACCAGACACGGGCTCAGTCAAATTAAACTAACTACCCGCCTAAACTTAAATAAAGGAAATACAACTGAGTATAAAAGGTAAAGCAATGATCAGTCCTATGAAGGAGCTGACTGCCACCAGTACCAGAACTATTAATAACTATGTAAAACATGTATCGGCCGATATGACTAAATACTATATTAATAAATTTGTCCATTGCTCCCCCTATTTAGGAATAGCGGCCAATATGAGCCAACATAGTAAATGTCATAAAGCCAGACAACAGCCAAACAAGTTAATTAATAAAATATGTTCACAACTCAAACAGCAATACCTTAAACACAACGTTAAGCAATACACACATCAACATCACTATCAATATCGCATACTATGCAATCCACATCATTCGCACGGAAAATGATCAACACGCAATGTGAAGATACATATATGTATATGTCAACGTCAATACACTAATGTATATTCAACACAGTGTCATGAGCACAACCAAGTAAACGGACGAGATGTTGACAAGCACAACGAACAAACTAGTAAAAATAAAATGAAATGAGCAAGTGAGCTATCCTACGTCTCCAGTGGAGTTCGGCAATATAGCAACTCATAAGCATAACAAACGAACTTCCTCACATAGGAGTATATCTCCTCCGCCAAATAATAACTCACACATACTCGCAGCAACAACCACGGCGATAAAGCAATTCATACTCACAAACTGCCCAAAGCAAACACGTATGTAAATATGATCACACACAAACAGGTATCTCCCCCTAACTCCTTATCGATTAATGTATGTAATAGAGAAGGAAATAAACTGAGTAATACAAAAGGGTCTAAGAGTCCTTGCCACACATCAGCAAGACCAAGAGAAAGGAGAGAAGAGAGAGAGAAGAGCAACACTTGAACTGTCCGGTCGCAAAGGAACAAAACAAAAACAATTTTCTATGTCGTACGTTGATCTCCCCCTACGTCCAGAACTGTCACAGCAAACGGCGACTGGCAGTCCTCCTGCTTCCCAAACTCAACCAAAGCCCTGCCGAAACACGAGCAACAGAAAAGAAAGGAATCTCCTTACTTCCCCCTTTCCTTTGCTTACCAAGCCAAAGCTTAAAGTCCTCATGTCACGACCGACATCAACAGTTACAAGTCAAACTTAAAGTTCAACCGTCACCAAAAACGAAGGCTGCTGACCAAAGGCATGCATAAACCTTGCTAACACCGACTGTAAATAATAACACTGAAAAACACCTGCTAAAACTTAATCACAGTTCATTAACAACTACATTTTCCTCTTTCGCTTTCCCAAAGTCCAACAATGTCCAACTAAGTCCTTTAAAGGTCCAAACCACTGCCCCAAAAACGCAGAAAACGATGCCCACGATGTCCCTAAACTGCTGCACTGCTCGAACTGCCACAGCACACACCACAGAGCACGCCAGGAACGAAAACAGCGAACAGCACCACCTGCTGCCCATCCAACTTTTGGAAAAAATGTCCGGAACCACCGGTAAATTTGTCAACAATTTTGCCAACATGGCAACTGAACAAGTCTTTGTGCCAACATGCACTCCCTTATGTTGGACCTTAAACATTATTACATTGTCCACAGGTGTCGCCCTTGATGAGGGGCTGCCACACCTTGACTTGCAGCTGTCCTTCTGACCATCATGCTGCCTTTATCTTTACGGTGGGAACCACTTTCCTTCCGACCGTCACTCTCACGTCCAGGTGTCGAAGTTCCCGGACGATCAGACTCCCACCTCTAGGAATCGTCCTAGACGGAGTCCGAGACCCCTCGACTAGCCACCCGATTGCCCGTAGTGGCAGCCCTAGGTCTCCTACGATGAAGACCACTCGAAGCTTCTTCTCCACCGCCTAACCTCCCCCATTTACTGCAGTTTGCCACTCGACTGAAGATAGCTGACGCAGACGAAACACCACCAAGGTTCCATAACCCAATTTAACTTTACTATGTTGCCGGGGGAGGGGTTCCCATTCTGTACTTCAGACACTTGGTCTTTATTGAGACAGAAGGAAACATATGTAATTTCATCGCCCTATGATGTTCATTAGTGTCGGCTTTGCCATTCGAGTTATCAAACTTTACTATATTAAAGTTCAAGTGAATAGCTTTCAGAATCTTCAATCAATCGGTATGAAATATTAAGTAGTTTTTATAAAAGACTCGAATGATGTTTGGTACAGCTTTTCACCATATTGGATGGAAATTTTCCCGAATTTTTTGGAAAAGTGTCCGGATGGCACAACGCTATCGAAAATTTTTTTTATTCAAGCAAGTGTCAAAAAACACAAAAAGAGAGTAGGAAGCGAATGCTATTTTTTATCTTACACTCACTTTCTTTCTGTAATCTAACTATGCAGCCTTGTTTATCATGTCTCATTTGATAATGTTCTAAGAAATTCTTGAGTAATTTTTCTCTTTGACTGCGCATCATTCCTTGGAAAACAATACTTCAAAAGGTGGTCAAATACGACTTCTTGATAGTTTGCGACTGTTCTAGGCAGAGTTATTGAGTTATGAAGTTGCTAGTACACATTTATTGATGTATCAATCCGTTTTTTATCAATAAAGCCTTATGAAACTACTTGAACTTGATAATCCATGTCAGGACTTTTTTTCAAACATCCTGTGAACTCGGCTCTAAAACTCAATGAGAGGGTGAATATTATGTCCAGAAAACTTATGGAAACTGAACTCCAAGTCATAGAGCATGGTTTCAATCAATAAAAACGAAGGAGCATTATGTGTAGTTCCACTGAGCACTTCGAAAAAAAAAATGATCCTGCCTTTTGAATAGGTTTAGCTATTTTTTAGTCAGGAAACAAGTGGAATCCTTTCACATACTTACTAAAAGTCATTTTATGTGATTTTTTCAAAATCTTCATGAGTTTTGGGAGTGTCAACAGAAATTTTCTAAAAACACAAAAAATGCATCTTGGAATCTCTGTGGATAATGTTTTCGACACTCCAGGTACCTTTTGAAGTGTGCAGAAGTCCTTTTTGAATGTATATTTTAGTTGAAAACAATAACTTTTACTGAAAGCACTCTGGAGGCATCAGACCTGAAAACACTGTTTTTCTCTCACAGCCTGACTTTGAAGAATCATTACACTGCTTTTGGTCAAATGGTTTGTTGTCCACACACATCGATATAAAAAATCCTTAAACACAAGTAATTGAACACATGCTATTAATATCTACTCATTTACATAACACAGTGTCAGTACAGGAGCACCGTGATTCTCAAGCTGAGAAATACAATGCACATTTTCTGATTTCTGGACTGCCATCTTTTCCTAGCACGATCGGCCCGCAAATCACCACAGAAAACGATTGAATTTCCGGGAATTCTTTCCAAAAAATGGTCAGAAATCATTCAGCATTCAAAAAGGTTTGTAGATTTAAAAAGTTTGCAGCTTAAACTACTGCGCACCAAATTTTCACACCCCCCTTGTCTTATCATAAAAAACGTAATTTTCTTTTTAAATACATGTAACCGTTAACTCTTACAATAGAATACAAATTCAAAAGTTAAAAAATTCTTTCCCCCAGTAGATTCAGATGTGCTCTTTACAATAAAAAAAAAGGCGTGTAGAAAAAGGACAAAAACTCAATGAGTAGATTTTGCCTCCGTTTTCATAGTCACTCATGAACTGTTACAATCCCCGAAGATAGCTCAATAAAAAGTCGGTAATACAACCAGACACAAATCCCCAAAAGAGAATGATGTCTCGTTATATTAGCTCAGTGAAGCCGAAAAGAAAACGGCAACAGACCAAGGTTAAAATGGCATTAGGTCAAATCCTGCCAAACGATATTGAAAATAATGGGAAAAAACTAGGTGCACCTGACACCAGAAAAAGGATACTTTTTACCGGCTATCCGGGGGGTGATGCCTACAGTACCCCTTCCCGTTTTTTTGACGGAAATATGCAATATTTTCGTCATATAATTGCTGATTTCTTTTCTGCACAAACGCTACGGGGTGTCGCAACTAAGTGCATTAACCCACGATAGACGGTGCAGTGGATATAAAAAACGCATACGCCAGACACGAGTCAACTATAAATCTCCAGCCTCGTTTTTGTAAATAAAAACTCCTCCTTCCACACTTGTTGTCCCCCCCGTAACTTAATTCTGAGGCATTATGTCAAGAACAAATAGTATTACTATTGCAATAAAAGCAGCGTTATAATTTTTCTCCTTCTCCAAAAACACTTCCGATCAGTAAATACATTGTCTTTTAATAACATACCCTTGTATTCAATCGGTTACCTTAATATAGTACTAGGGGGCCAGACCTAATAACTATATCCAAAGCCGGGGTGAGTGAGCCCGACCATGCGATATGCCGACACAAGTAGAGACGGACCGTGCTGGTATGACGATATTAAGTATATCCAAAGAAAAGAATTTAATATGTCTACTATGAGAACATTTTTTGAGAACATCACCCTGGATACTTGAAGCAGGGTCGTACCAGGAACACCATCGCTAAACTCACAAGCGATCCCCTTATACGGTGTCGTATCCATTTGCCGATTGACCCTCGCACTCATATGTTGCGATAAAAATGCCAAGTAACAACAATGGTATAAAAACATTTTAATAAGACATGATCTGACATGGGCACTATGAGATTAATCCACATGCAGCTTTCAATGTCCGACGCGTGATAAAAGAAAAAAAATGTCACTTACTGCCTTCGTCGCCTTGCGCGAACCCCTTTGCCAGGTGGCGGGCCGCCAACAAAAGTCAAGTCAAACTTCGACTCCTCCAGAATGTCCCATATTTTGTTAGGGATGGCGCCCAAAGATAAGTCAAAAGGAATGTCAAGCACTCCTCTAGGCAGTGATTGAATAGTCCACGCAGTGTGGTCTTTGTCTCGAAGGGTAATAGTATCATCCCATGTCTCGAGATTTTTCGCGTCTTTGTACACCGGTAAATATTGTCTAGCTTTTGGATCCTCAACAGGGTCCATGCTTCTCCAAAAATGGAGTACCGGTTGTATCGTTTTTGCTGCTAAGGATCTCTTCGATGTCCGTGCTGCCCGTGTAGTCTGCGGGACCGCCACAGCTCGCATGAGATAAAGATCTGAGAGAGTGTCATCGGCAACATGAGATTCTGCCAGTCTCAACAGATAAAAAGCGTCTCGGACCCACTTGATGGCCGCAATCGCCTCTCCTTCCTTCCATCGCACATGTCGAATGTCCACATTACCCGCGTTCGGGTTAGTGTCCTTCTCCCCTCCTCCTCCATGGACATCCGTCGCTCGCGTCGACCTTGCCACCTTCCTCGGTTGGTCGAAGATGAGATCGTTTTGCGCTCTCCTCCTCTGCGCCTCCGTGAACTTCTCCTTTGTACCGCCGCGGACTATGGGGGCTTTAGACTGAGTCCCCGCCGCGCTTTTGCGGTTTGAGTCTTCCTTACTCTCCTTCTCGGTCTCCTCCTTCTCCGTGACCGGTGCCCGATAGGCATTCTCCTCCTCTAAGGTATCCTCCTTCTGTATAGGCGGTACCTCTTGGAAGTCCTCCTTCATCCGTTTCAACGCCTCCTCAACGGATTCATCCTCAAGTAAGAAGGAGTCATATTTGATCAGCCTTCGAACATTCACAATCTACATCTTCCCTCTACCCCTGATCTTATAATTCAGAGGTCCCATCTGTTCCATGATCTGGTATGGTCCTTTCCAGTGGGTAAACAGCTTAGAGCTAACCCCCTTGGGTACTTGAGGATGGTACAGGAGTACAATATCCCCAACCTGGAAACGGACTTGATCTAAGTGCGCTTGTCGCACTCCTTGTGCGTCAGTCTTTCTGCGCTCCGCCTCCCTGTGCGCAACTATTTGTTCCGCCTCCATCTTCGCTCTTAGTCTCATCCCGAACAACTCATCCTCATCTACCCAAGTGTCTTTTGGATGCAGAAGTGAGGTTGGGATATTAGGCTCTCGGCCGTAAACCAATTGATATGGCGAGACTGAGCTCCTGGCTCCTCCTAATGCCGATGAGGGTAGACAGTTCATTGCAAAGGCAAATGAAGGTGCTGCCTCCACCCAGGCTCTCTGATTCTCCTTCTTCATACAGTACATCTTAAGCGAGGCTTTGAGAGGTCTATGTACCCGCTCGATCTTGCCATTCGCTCTCGGGTTATAGGCAGTAACATATTGCCATTTCATCCCGTAGTACTTAGATAGTCTGTCGATGACTTCATTATTAAAGTCAGAACCTCGATCAGAACATATCTTTCTAGGCACTCCGATCTGCGAGACGATCCTATCGATCAGAGCCTCCGCAGTTGTCTTGCCTGTAGCGTCCTTAACAGGAACAACCCAGACATAATTGGTGGCTCGATCTATTGCGGTAAGAAGGTATCTGTACCCTTCTGCCGATTCGGGGAAAGGTCCCACATGATCGATGTGTAAAAATTCAAACATCCCGGCGTGTAACGGGAATGTACCGATCAGGCCAAAGTTTGCCTTCAGCGGTGTCTTTGTGGTTTTGCATGGGATGCATGCGTCCACTTCCCTGTCTATCTCCTCCTTCATCCCTTTCCACCAAAATCGCCTCGCTATGAACCAATGAGTTCTTTGTCGACCCGGATGTGCCAGTAAGGGGCAGTTATGGGCTGCGACATATATAAAGCGCCTCAACTTCTCTGGTACCCAGAGAGTCCATTTGTCAGGCTGTGATGCAAATTTGCCATGCTGGCCCTTGTACCACAATAGCCCATCTCTCCACGCCATCTCCTTCATCTGATCTTTGATCTGTGGAGTCTTTTTAAGCTCATTAGGGTTCTTGTATAACGTTATGAGCTCCTTGAACTCCGGATCCGTCGCCTGTTGCTGCCTCCACGCGGTAGGCGAGGCGATATGAATAGTACCGTCCTCCAACCTTACTCCTACCCTTTCCGGGTCTTCATCAAGCTCGCTTCGATTTTCCTGTGGAGGTTCAGTACAGACCTCAGTCGTCTCCTCCTCTTCTTTTATATTCGCCTTCGCGTTCTCGTATGCCTCATAAGACCACTCAGCGTCTTCGAGAACATGCGCCTCACAGCATATGCCATGCTCCGGGCCTTGAGGACTATATCGTAGACCCGTGTGGTCATAACGAACGCCTCTTGCCATCTGCATCGCCTCTATGTGGCTCACCTCGTATACCTTGTCCGTGGACAGGTCCATCATCTCCACTGATGATACGAGAGCCGACACCTCCGACTGAAACTCTAGCCTGGAAAGGCTATCAGCGACTACGTTTCGCTTTCCCGGTAAGTAGACCATCGTGAAATTGAAACATGACAAGAAAGCTTGCCACCGCGCCAAACGGCCGGTTTGTTCATGATTCATCAACCAAAGAAGGTTGTGATGATCGGTCCTAACCGTGAATAGAGGTCCTCCCCACAAGTATTCTCTGAGCCTCTTGAGAGCCCATACTACTGCCAACGCCTCCCTCTGTCGCGTGCAGTAATTTCGCTCCGCCGCACACAGCTTTCTACTAATAAACATGATCGGGCGCAACTTTTTCTCCTCATCTTCCTGTTGCAGCACCGCGCCAATCGCAAACTTAGATGCATCCGTGTCGACTACGAACGGCTTCGTAAAGTCGGGCATCATAAGTACTAATCCGCCGTCCTTGGGATCTTTGTAAATGAGATCTTTGAGCGTATTAAACGCCTGCAAAGCCTCCTCATCCCACTTCTCAAAGTCTCCAAAATCAATCATCTTCTCCAGCTTAGCCCGAGTTGCACCCCAATCGGGTATGAACTGGCTGTAGTACTGTGCCATCGCAAGAAAAGAGTGTAACTCTGTGCGATTCTTTGGCAACTGTCTACTCATGATCTCCTCCCTCTTTTCGCGCGATATCGAGACCCTATTATGAGAAATCTCGTAACCCAAATACGTCACACTTGTCCTGGCAAGCTGACATTTCTTTAGGTTGCATTTCAGGCCAAAAGCTCCGATGCGCCTGAAGACATCTGACAAGTGATCGATATGCTCTTCCATTGTGTTAGAGTATACGATGATGTCATCGATGTAACAAAATGCATATTCTCCCTCCTTCTGTCCTCTCCTTCTCATAAAACCATCCTCCGACTGGTCGTCATATTGACCGCTCAACATCTTCTGCATCGCCTTCTGAAAGAGCCCCGGGGCCTGTTTGAGTCCCATTGGAAGCACCTTCCACTGGTATATTTCCATACCCACAACGAATGCAGTCAGCCATCTGGATTTCTCGTCCAGTGGTATCTGCCAGAAGCCGTTCTTAAGGTCAATGACCGAATAGAATTTAGCATTCCGCAGCACCCTTCTGCCTTCTTCTAAGGTCGGCAGAGGATTTCTCTCTTCCTCTAGCACCTTATTCACACGGGCATAATTGATCGTCAAGCGCCATTCTCCTCCTGGCTTAGGGACGATTTTCGGTTGAGAGACAATTGGAGATGTAGATCTCTCAATAAAGTCCTCATCGAGCAACTGTCTCACATTCTCCTCCGCTATTTTTGCCTCATGTATGCTCAAATTTGCCCTCCGTGGTGCCGGAGATGGCTCCGCACCCGGTATCTTGTGAATGACAGCAGTGAAGTCATCCGACTTTACACCACCTGCCCGAGGAGTCGAAAATTTCTCTGTACGCCTCCATCTTAGCTTTGAGAAACGCCTTCTCTCTCTCCGAACCCACTTCTTCTTCTAAAATTTTCCGCGCCGCCGCTTGGAAATCTTCCTCCGACATCTTCTTATGCTCCTTGAGGGGCGCTAAGTCCTCCTCCAAACTCAAATCTTCCTCGGACAAATCGTCTAGTCCCGTTCTTTCATACGTGACTGTGTCCGGCTCATCATCATGACCCAGCCCGACAAGCATATCAATAAGGTTCGCGTATTGTATCGGAGCCTTACGGGTGTAGAAACCATCAAAGCATGTGAAAGCTTGAGGTATCAATTTCAACGTGTCCTGGGCTCTGAGCTTTTGCTTGTATGCACTGCTCTGCTCCCGAGACCCGAGTCGACAAGCCACCACTAACTGTTGCTTGCGAGAAGGAACAGGTATAGGATGATCAATAAGCCGGTCCCTTATCTCCTGTGCCCAGATCGCCTTCTCATTGTATGGCAGAATGACAGTATACGGCTTGTTACTCTCAAATAGAGTCCGTAGACACTTTTTCACTTCAGTTAATGAGCGCGGCCAGGTAGGCACATCGCCCCAAAAGTTCGTGATAAAAGTTTTAATGTCATCCGCTGGAGTATCGGGGATACGCCCCTTCCTCCTTGGCACAAACGCCTCTCTCTTCTCATCTGACACCTTCGCATGGTAACAGTAGCCATTAGTAATATGGACATCTGCCCCGCCACCTTCTGCGAATCTGGCCAACGACGGGCACTGTTTCGCAACACATATTATCTCCTCATTACGCGCTACGACTAAGTCATCAATAGACTTTCTGTCCCATGCGGGAATTGTAACCGTATACGCCTGCATCTCCGTCTCCCAATGGTCGGTCCAGGTCAGTTCCTCCGGCACTGTGACATAGGGGTGTACATAGGCTTCAGTTGCCTCATGTACGAAGGCCAACTTTTTCCTCTCCGTTGCTAGACTCAGCTCAAAAGCCTCGTATGAGTCAGTAGCAGTCATCGGATTAATATCCTCCTCCTCTCCATTCTTCACTCCATAAATCACCCGCCGTGCGGCGCAATCGATCACAGCCCCCATCGTAGCCAATTGGTCATACGACAGCAGGATTGAACCGTGGTAATCGGGGACAACATAGAGGTCCGCACGATATACTCGACCGGATTTCAATTTGAAAATTAATGTGACGATGCCCGTAATTTCCGTACGGCTGCCTACCCCTTTTAGGGTCCCCTTTGTTTTTCTAATGTTTTTGTCCACCCATTGTCCGGTGACTATTCAAAAACTTCTGGCCGACAATATTAATATTCGCCATCGTATCATTACCAACTTTTAATGTGGTTTGTAAAGTTTCACAAAAGAGGTCAGTGTAGCATAGCGCGTCTGGTCTATGTAAACTAGCCGCTAGCACATGAATTTTTCGTTCTAGGGTTTTGAGTCTAAGCTCAAGTTCCTTGTCCTCTTCTCGTTCTCCCCCCTTTTCCGCCAACTTAACTTCTTGAGTCTCCGGGGCTTCCGGTATCTCGAGTGTCTTTTGGACAGAGTCTGGTACACCGAGTGTACTCGTGTCTATAGCAGAGACTATTGAGTCCTTTGGCGGGGGTACGGTCCGCTGCTTCTTCGTAGGAGGAGACCTAGCCTTTGGTTTCGGCTTCCTCTCCTCCATCGCCTTCTTCGCCTTCCTATTCGCATCATTTATCATATTAGCTCTCGAAGGATGAACTAGCAAGTGCTTACCTTGAGGCTTGTGAGGCTGTGTGCCTTCACCTTCACGTCTGGGAGGAACGGAACCGTTCGTATCCTGTTCATCAACAGTAGGCATAACTGTGACTGTCGGATTAAAAAGAACAGTTTTTATCTCCTTCTCTCTCTTCCTTTCCTCTCTCTTCTCCTCCCGTCAGTCTACGACGACAACACGCTCACCTGAGCCGGTGTCTTCGTCTTGACGTCCCCCCTCCGTAGCGGTATAAGCTTGCTGGGGGTAGTTGGAGCTGGAACTGGTGCTATAATTCCAGTATCCGTGTCCTCTGGGAGGGCGCGCTGGGGTCCGTCCTCCCCTTCCACGAAAGCCTCGTCCTCGTGGTGCCGCCCCTCTTGGTGTCCCTCGGGACCCTCGTGACGATCCTCTCGTCTCTCCTCCTCCTCTAGTCGGCGCCTTTGATCGGCCCGATGTCTCTCTCTTCTCCCTTCTCTTCATTCTGTCAAGGAAGTAAATGATGGCCTCCCGGAACTCCGCATCCGAGACCATATTCGCATTCCACCTCCCCTCCTCCAACTCCTTCTTGTACATGGCGTACATGGTCTTTTTCATGCCTTCGAGCTCTCTAAGGAAAAGATTTCGCTGCCTATCATCAAGAGAGTCGTGGCTGAAGAGGCAATTGCCTACTCCTTTCTGTGCCTCATGCTTGCACGCCATGTATGAAAAATAGCGGTAGCACGGCGTCGGCTCATCATCTCTCCCCCTCTTGAGACCTGCCGTTCGAGTTGCATGTGCTGCTTGAGCACCTCCAACCCCCTGTGTCGCGGCACTGGAGAATGACTCGGTGGCCGTGTCCAATTCGGAACACGCGTCGAGCACCTCCTTGAACAGGTCGCCCGGCGGAGTAGCCGCTACAGTCCTCTCGTATATATTCGTTTCTAAAAAATCCGCCGTCTTCACCGCCGTGAAGGTCGGACAGGACTGTATGATCCTTGCGAGCTTGCTCGGGTGTCGTGTACACAAAGCACTCAGGAAGTACAAAATGATAGACTTCCGGCTATAAAAGAGCCCGTACTTGGCGCTGACCTCAGTGAGGATCGCTGCCAACCTCGTGCCAATGCCCAGCCCTTCGTTCACCTCTTGAAAAATCTCAAACCCAATCAAAGTACCAG